>JAGJRP010000632.1:0-34902 GCA_022832235.1 Lepidurus couesii
AAACCTAAGGTAACTTCGTATTTTTGAATATTCCGCATATTTGAATGCTGTCCGTCCGGTCCCGAGCCTATTCAAATAAGCGACACAGTATATTATTTTAAAAAATTGCCATTTCAGAATACTTATACGTAATCTCGGTTAAATCTCTTAAATGACATAAAAGGAAACAGGTACTAGAGTTTTTTTGCAACGTGTACGACAACCACATCTTTTTCATATAAGAAATATACAAATATAAACTTAAATAAATTAGGCTTTGTAAGCCAGCTTCTATTTTTATAACCTTTTAGTGCAGGCTCCGCAGTTCTAAAATTCATAACGTTTCCAACACCAAATTACATTAGCGAGAAAAAAGAAAAGAAATCTAATCAAAAGACATCTACCACAAATATATTCCACTACAGCCTTTAAATTTAAAAGTGTGACAATCATATTTAGATAAACACCAATGCCTTCAATGAATTAGCTTTCAATGAAGTCACAGCTAGCCAAAATAAGTTGAAACTCGTGTTTAAAGCCGCAAAACAAGCCTTTGGGGTTCCTATGAAAACCGCAGGGAAACCTCGTTAAAACTCGATCCCGTGGATCTACGCAATTTGCGTATCAACTTTGCACTCAGTTTATACATGCCTGGGGCTCAAACCCGGTCACACTAATATCGATAATTCTGTTTTCTCTTACGTTGACGCCTTCTTATTTTGCTGCCAAAGTGAAAGTAAATCAACAAGTCAATAACCTACCGCGAAATTATTTTCTTCTCCCCCGAGAATTCTAATGTTCCACACAACTGTCGTATTATTCCTGGGTTTTCACTCAATCCGAGTCGAAGTAACGCACAAGTCCACTGTAACCGTTGATTTCTGCTCAATTTCTCAAGTGCCAAAACAACGATCCGTCAAAGGCAGAACTCTCGTGTTCATTAGTCACGGCATTCAAATTCCCGTGTGACACGGCGTGTAAATGTATGCAAATTAACTCCTGTGGGTGGCTAGAATGTCTCTCGTTTGATTTCGCTCTCTTTAGCCTCTGTCACGAGGTTTTGTATATGGAGCGTTTTAGGGTACAGCTCAAAGTTGAAAATTGACATAGAAATGTTTGGCTCAAAGCTCACAGTCCTTGACCGGACTTTAATACTGCAGCGCAAAACACGAGCGAACGTTTCACTGCGTCGCCGAGTGTGCAGCAAGACGGGCGTCGCGATGCCTACTGACTGCTTCGAGGTGGAAAGTCGACCTTTCCCATACTCAACCAAGTTATCCCCAAACGCACCAGGGTCCGTCGTTTAGGGCGCATATCCTATCCTATTTCAAACCATATGCATGCGTGTGTATGTCATGTCTACTTATTGGTATGCAAGGTATAAGCTTTGGTGTGTCTTCGTTAAGCTAATTTCCCCCTCGCGAAGGAGCTTTTATTCAGGATCACCACATGACTCAAGAAATTGTAGGACAAAACGGACAGAATTCTGCCTTCAAACGGCTTCAAACGTGTCAAAAACAACCTACTGGTCCGTTTCTCGTCAAAATATTACGATTTTTAAATTCTGGATTATTTTAAATTACATTTATAATGTAATTCTTATTTTTTAATTATGTACTTTTTTGTTGACGAGAAAAAGGGCGACTCGACAAAAGGACTCCGTACACCCGACACAAGGAGGCTGGGCCCCGACACAAGGACGCCGGGCCCCGACAGAAGGACGGGTTATAACCGAACCTGGCCAAACCTAACCTAGCCTAACTAAACACGGTTAGGTTATGTTAGGCGTCCTTCTGTCGGGGTCCGGAGTCCTTGTGACGTATTTTGTAATGCGGCTGAAGTACTTCATAATCTCGTTGGCGCTTAACCAATGAACAGACACTCTTTAAACTCAAAATTCTATTAGTCCCTTAAAAGATTATGGACCTGGCTTACCTTATGTCAGGCTCGGCATCCTTATGTCGGGCCCGGCGTCCTTATGTCGGGCCCGGCGTCCTTATGTCGGGCCCGGTGTCCTTATGTCGGGCACGGTGTCCTTATGTCGGGCCCGGTGTCCTTATGTCGGGTACGTACGGCGTCCTTATGTCGGGCCCGGTGTCCTTATGTCGGGCACGGCGTCCTTGTGTCGGGTACACGGCGTCCTTTTGTCGAGTCGTCATTGTGTCTACTACCAAGAAAAAGAACTTAAGTTTGGAATTATCAACGTAATGCTTACTGAATGCGGTGGCGCAGGTGTCGCTTTTACCCGCGACTGGTATAAGCTGCGCGCGCAAGACCTCTTTTGTTTTTAAGTTGATTTTTTTCCCCATTTTAACCCGAGAGTTACCAGACCAGAGAATGTAGTATGGTTTTATATGTGTGACTTATGCAGAACTTGCCGACTGAGGAATATTTTGGGGAAGCCTATTATCGCATTATCTCGGTACCTTGGGGCATCAAAGTGAGTACCCATGAGGAAGATTTTCAAGAGAATGGGGTGGCGAGTCGACGCCGGAATCGCTGAAGAAAATAAGACGGAGTCACCATCCTGTTGTTTTCTTCACGGATGACTTGGCAAGTACCTTTTGTCTTCATTTGGGGCTTATAGCCTCACTTGTATGCGTGAAGTACAAAAGGGTTGCAGAGGCAACTATCCTAAGCTAGTTCGAACTCCACGACCTTTTCCTTTTCTTTTATTCTCCGCCTTCACTACGATCCTTCACCAATTTTTTAAGCACCGGGGGGTCCAATGTATCGTACGCGGATACTGAAGACAATTTTAGCTGACAAAGTTCATTGAATTCCTATTGAGCCAAGTGTTACAAAGGCTCCTGAATCGTATTCCTGCCAGTGCAGTACTCTTTAACCTTGCATATCTATTTTCACTAACAATTAACCGAATGAAATAACAGCAAGTGTATCCTGGAGCAACCTCAAGACTTTTGTTAATCAATAATTCTTGGCTGGGGCCTCACAAAGTCGAGAGTTTTCGAAGCCCAAACCTCCTTGCTATTGGAAACAATGCTTTAAAAACACATCGGACTCGTATTTCAGAACAACGAGTCAATCATTATTTCTGCTTTGACATACCATCCCTACTTTAGAGAACCCATCCCCCAACCCAGACAACAAGTAATAACATTTAGGGAGAATCTAAGTTTGGAAGAAATCATTATGAAGCCGAAAACTCAAACTTGAAAAGTTTAGTCCAAAGAAACTTTCGAGAATTGGAACTTGCCAATACTTCACCCCTCCCGCATTTCAACGTTAATAGACCTGCAAACTTCTCAAAGACCTATGAAGCCATCAGATTTTGCTACTTCGAATGTATCAACAGCAACAACAGTATATAGAACAATAACCCCGACAGCTATAGACACCCGTGACCTGCTGCACAGAAACCCCATGTCGGTGCAAGCACTGTATCGCTTTGGCATAACCGTAAAATAATGCTGTCATTCTTATATGCACTCGTAGCATTCGTCCGGAATATTATAGCTTCCGACTGTACTAAATGGGACGCCTTTTGCCACGGATTCAAACGCCCTCTACCCTCTTTCCCCTCCTCAATACACTTTCCGCTTGTATGAAGAAAAGCCTCTTGCGAAACTACGCAATTTCATCGCCCATAAACTCGTATAGCGTGTCGGAATAAAAACCTTACAGTTTAACGCTTGACTTTGTACTTTATTACAAAAACCATCCTCGAACCTTTCAAGCTATGAAGACCGTTTTCACTTCTTTTCTACCACGCTCCGTTCCTGAGAAAAACGCAACAACAATTGTGAATGGTATACACAGTAGATGTCGCATTGTCGCATTGCAATCACTACCGTAGTTTCGCTACTGTAATGTGAAGATTCTTTTTGAAATTGATTCTAATAACCGAAAGTGTGATGGTATTAAGGATTAAAATGCTATGAAATTTAGCATTCTGAATAGGCCCTTTAAAATCTGATTTCACAAAGCGGATGATTCTAACAACCAGTGATCATAATAAGCGGGAATGTCCCAGGCATTACTGTTAGAAATTCTTGCGGAACGGAGCGCTTTTCGAACGTTTCCTAGGTGAGTGGATTTGGGGGGACGAGGGAACTACGGAAAGACGAGTGAAACGTTGGGCTAAATCGTTTCTTAGAGCCGCGTACAAATGTCCTAAGCAAATAACGCTGAAAAAAACTGATTTTGCCACGTAGGATGTCAAATACCTTCTTGGGTATACACTATCTGCAATTCGAAAAAGAGAATCCAGAATTTTTTATACGAAGTACGAAAAAAAAAAACCATCTATTGCTTCAAGAATGTCTCGGAAAGACTTGCGAAAAGGAGGACTATGTTGCAATTCCGGCCGACATGTTGACACGTTTGAGTTGTACGTGACTCTCGGGCGAACTCGGACGACCAGTGACGTTTGCCAAAAACCACAAGGTTCAATATATTCCACGTATGTAGCGCGGGGTTGCGTTGAGAATATTGGCTGTCCCTTTACAACCCCAAACCAAGCTTATTGTCCAACGACAGTTAATAATCAGGTTTATACACGTGGAACTTTCTTGTTAACATGGTCAACCCCATATACGAATAGCGACCCCTTATGGCAAAGGTACGGCTACAGCGTACAGCACAGACTGGCTTGCTCATTAACTCTGGATACTTACTGACCCTTAGTACATAACAGTAATATACTGTACTAGCAAAGCTAATAAAAACTCCCTGAAGCGAAGCGTATATTAGCCAATATAGCCAAAACACGATTAGGTAAACCGACAATGCAGTACCCAAACAACGATTTCATATTCCTAGTTTTTATAGGTAAACAATATAAGTAAATTGCTTAACAATGGTTATTTTCTTATTATATAATAAAATTGGTCATACTTAATTTCCTTAACTTAAATTACACAAATATTAAAATTACTGGAAAGGAAATTATCACTGCTTGAAAGTGATAAATGTCTTGAAGATTCTTAAGTGCGTATTCCGAGAAAAAGATTCCAAGTAAAACTTCCTCCTTTAAAATGTCCATACAAAGTTCAACAAACTAGCGTAAATACCCTGCAGGAGAACATGAATCTGAAAAATTCGTAGAACATATAAAGGTAACAATTTCCCTTTCATGCCCTGAGAACTCTCTGAAAAAAAAAAAAAAAAAAAAAAAAAAACTTGAGGTATGCGACTGTCAATGGCGGAGTCCAACAATTGGAGTCCATTTTCAATTCAATCTGTGTTCGCTTTCCTGAAGTCTCTTTTATTACCGTGACAAAAGGCATATGAAAAATTTTTAAATAGTAGAGGCTTCTCTTGTGAGTTGGTAGTTTATTATTACCTATTATAAAAAACCTGCCAGACCCTACCTTTCTTGAGAATAAAACTTTTATAGGCAAACCACCAGAACTGCGCAAATATAAAATGGTCCCTGCTTGACCATATGGTCCCTAGCAGCAAGTCAGTCCTGAACTCCAGTGGTGCGCCCCTGTGTGCCCTAAATCATTAAAACTTGACACCTTCCACCCGTTGTGTATCGACTATATGCAGTTCGCTGAGAAAATATTACTCCCTGCCCAAAAAGAATTTTTTGTCATACTTCTCCCCGAATGGGAAAAATATGAAATATACCCAGTTCCTTAAAAATCGAAGGTTTCAAGTCACGTTTACGGGCATTCCCTACATTCCCTGCTACTTTGAGTTACTTCTGTCAATCAATGAATTTAACAACTTTGATAAAAATTTAGGAGGAAGTTGATACAGTTTGAAGTTCTAAGTCATTCCCCTGGAAAGATGTGACTATCCAACTAGGTTAAGTTGCTTGAGCATTAAACCAGAAATGATCCTTTTAAGAGTTTCACTCTTTTTCAGGATCACAAGGAGAGAAAAGTAAAGGAAACGAAACTTTTACGGAGCTAAACGGGAAGTGCGAAGGCGACAAATGGCAACGAATTCTTCAACGTCGGAACCTAAATACATACAGAGTATTGGTTTCCTTGCCGGAAAAGTGCTAGCCAAAGAATGGGAAATGAATAACAAATACGGGAAGCTATATATCGAGAACAAGATTAGTAAGCTGGAGTCGTTTGCGGACGAGTGTAACCTTTTACCTTAAGCGAAAAACCACAGTATATATGCTTTTTATCTCAGGACAACCTTTTTCGTGTAGTGTGTTAACATTTGGGACTATCAAGGAATAAAACGTAAGGTTTCATTCCTGCTGGCTGGGCATATGTTTCGTACGCTTTGCACCGCTTTCCTTTATTTGTTAAACTAAGAGACGTTTAAGAAGGTCTACAAGTGCCCAAACGAGACTTTGTGGAAGTCTAATTAGGTTAGATTGAATGTTGGGCAATACATGTCAGCCTATTCCCCTGATTTGCAAACACACGCGCTAAAGCTGTGCGTGGCAAGTTATATTGAGTCCAAGTTACTGATTTTATGGGTTGTAACTCAAGTAGGTCTTCACGGCTCGGGTCGCATCTCATCAATGGATAGCAATATTATTGTAGAGAAAAGGGACTTGCCCAGCTAATAATATATTGCTGTCTACTTACCCGCTAACAGTTCCTGTAACGCAGGCAATACATGGCGCTACGCCAATCTAGCTCGTGCCAGGACAGGGGCAAATTGACCAGACGACGCGGGACAGGCTGGCCTAGCGCGGCTGGAGGACTGAAATGAAGTTAGTTCTTTAGTTTATCTAGACGAGACTTTAAAGAAAACGCTAAAGAAACATACTACTATCGTAATGACGTAAATAAATATAAAACTAGCACGGAATTATGGACACTTTCTGCAGTTATTTCACAAGAGAAGCAACAGGCCAGCGGGGTTTGGGGGAAATTGCAAATGAACTCTCATGCAGTCAATTTCAGATTTAGTGACTGTCAGCCTCTAGCGGTTCCCATATGAACAAATACAAGTTGGAATTAAAATGCGATTCTTATTTTTCCATGCCGAACTGAGTTCGAGTCAGTGATAATGTACCATCGGATACGTATTTCAAAACATGGAATAAAAATAAATGTACAGTATTTTCATATTAAGATATATAAATCTTTAAGATTAGTAACTTATTTTAAAAAGTTTTGCAGCTGTTATTTCCAATTTACAAATTATTAACTAATAGCGCGTTCCACTTGCTGCACTGGCTGGAGCAATATTTTTTGCCCTCAGCAGAGCATATTATATGCTCTATGATTGGTTGTTATATGCTCTGAGGGCAAAAAATATTGCTCCAGTGCAGCAAGTGGAACGTGCCTTTAGGTTAATTCTTTTTGAAGAATTTTCCATTTCCATTCCGTCAAAAAATTTTAACATGAAAAAATTTGTGTTTATGAATGTACTCCAAGTTTCTGATTTTAAGAAAGAAAGCTTATAACCCCGAGTTTATTACTAACCATTTATATGTGTATAACTATACGCACAATTAAAAAAAAAAACAGTTAGTTAATAATGTACTATCTTTTTAGCAATGTGTTATGAATACTGAATTGGGAGGTGCAGCTTATACGTTATACGCAGCTGGGGGTATACTGGTATATTGATCAAGAGTTCCTTTTCTGGAAACTATATTTTAGCATTAGTATACTTCCATATGTCAATAAATCCATGACAATAGCAAGCTTCCTAGATTGAAGGAGGACCGTTCGGTTTTTGCTGGTTCCCATAGTCAATATTGCGTAAGCAACAATGCAAAACAGATTACATTTTGATGTCCCGCGGATACGTGTGCGTCTTTTGTACTCCTCTCTTGTAACTCTGAAAGAAAGCAAAAAAAAAAATTCTCAAAGATGTACGGTCCCACACACTCACAGCTCCTTCCTACATTGATACACAGATACTCGTGAACGGGTATATACAATATAGAAAGAGAACCTTTTAGTAAGCATAGTATAGAATCCATAGCCTTTCAATCTATGAACGCAGGCCGTTTCACTTACGGTTCAGGAGATGATCCCTGAACTCACGTGCTGTCACGTTGCATGTCCCTTGCGAATGAATCTTTGACTTCCGAAACTCCGCTGGGGTTTTCCATTTGCCCTCATGCCAATGCAGAGACAGGACCACGTTTACGATGCAAGATGCGAAAGGTTACGTCGGTGGTAAATACAGGGAGCCTTTCATCCATCACAAGAAGCATTTCCGGTGAAATACGCTGCTCAAAACCACGGGAGAGTTTTCGAATCTCTCTTACCTGCCAATCACAATCCCCGGGAAGCCCAAAAGAAAGGCTTCTTCCATTTTTGACTCCAAAGTCTCCCAAAGCTCCACTTTATACTGATCAATAATACCACTGAACCGAATTTTCTAAGAAGAATAAAAAATCAGTAAAAGTAAAATAAACTCGCTCATGGGCCCAAGATGTAGTCATGGATTCACATATCAGTGAGTTCTGCAATTTCGGCAAGTTTCTTCGAATAAATCTTTTATATTTTCGACACATCGCTCATAAAAGATTTTGCTGCTTCAGTGGTTGATAGTCATTCCAAAGCAGGACGCTTTTCCCCACTCGAACTTCCAAAAATAACAACAGCGGAAAAAACAACTAAATGCGCTAGTTCATTCATCTTGATACAAAATCGGCAGTGGTGAAAAAAAATATCTTCTAGCTGAAGTGCGTAGCTCAATATTAAGGGGATTTTCGTCCCTTACAGAAAGGAAAAATATAGCACTCCATCATGGCAATAAAGCGGGTTAGCTTTACACTTTCTTTCCAGCTTACTGCCAGACATCTTCACTCCGTCTGGCTTCTCACCCACGATCGCAACAACTTAAGACTGAATCACTGAATCCCAAAACATACTATTTTCGTGATAGCCTTTGTACACTTTGTATCGGTCCTCGCACTTTGAAAAACTTTCAAAGGTTGTGTAACCCCGCATCTACAAGCAAACACGAAAATAAGCTAACTTACTATGGTACCACACAGCTCGAAGCAATGCCTTTCTTATTTAAGAAGTCAAAAAGATCATATGAAACCAAGTTTGATTCCTTGCGAAAAAAAAACAACAAAGTCGCGCTCCATTTCAGAAATCGCAAATGTTTCCTTCTGGTGTATTTTAGGCTTGTTCCTGCAAAACCAAAAATGAGGCGACTCAATGCATAAGTCAGAAATGGAAAAGGCAAAGGAACTTGAAAGCTCGCATATAAAACTTGCCAGTCCATTTCTAGCTTAGTAAAAGTTATAATACTCCTGCTTGCTTTACAATAGAAGCCACATTCCAACATGAAAAACTATTCGACAGACACTTCCTTCGTCCGATGTTCTTCCCTTTATTTTCTTTCATGAAAATGCATGCCCTTCCAAGTCCATCCAAGAAGAACCCATTTCGCTAATAGGTCACAAATTACTGGCTGCCAGGGAGTGCAACTTTTTCTGACCTTTTCCGAGAGCTTTCATTATTGCCCAAAGCCGCGCGTCCCCAGCCATACTAAAGAGAACAAAAAAATCGAACGTTTGGCGGGAAACAGCCTCACTTAATAATGCTTTCCACTTCTTTTCTGGGCAATTACGATGAAACAAAACAAACTTTCTTCGCTTTACGTGATACTGTTGATGCCCACATACTAATTAGGGGAGTCTAATCAATAAGTTATTCGCACCTACCTCTGTCTGTTTCAACCTTAACTGCAGAACTGGAAATGAAAGCCGAAGATGCCAATGAACAACTGCAGTCTAAAGCTATAACAATCTCGGAGGACGGTTTTGTGTCGATGTTTTCACTTTACAGTGAATAAAGGTTTAATACACATGAAGATATCCACAAACTTGTCAAACACAAAAGGTCTGCACTTTACAATTTGGGGTGAGGCATGCCAATAACAACAACCTTGGGATAATGGCGTACACGTTTTTCCCATTAGGGGGCAGTTGTCGAAAACTTGGGTGAAGAAAGAAAAGTAAAAATCCCAGCGACGTTAAAACTCGGTTGACTGACTATAGCCTGCTTATGTGACGGGTCTTCAAGTTCTTGATGAATGATGGGTTGGGTAAACTGACATTCTGAAACTTGCACATTTCGCAGAGTTGAACTTGCCAGTTAAAATCTTATCCCAGCAAGTTCGCTGAATCGTTAGATCCTTGCAGAGTTCAACTAACTCTAAAACTTGATCTCTTTCAACAAAGGAGAACGCGCCGTACCTATAAACTCTTCTTTTGTATTTCCTAAATGCGAAAAAACTTGTCCTTAATGACAACCGCAATTTCTGAATTTGTTCCAAGTTTCGAATTCTACGCGTTCTAGTTTATAACAGAACTTGGTAGTTAGTCCTCTTCCAGAATAAGCTTCCCATCCCAACGAAGAATAAGAATAGCTAAGTATAGGTCGTTGAGTATAACTTTAAATGCAAAACTGCCGGAAAAAAATTAAAAAAGGGAACACAAACTTTGTTTACTTTGTGTATTTCAAGCAAGGGATACCAGAATCGTCGGGAAATAGGAACACCAACATTTCCTAACCAAAGCCGCTTATCTTCTGTAGCGATATCTCTTGAAATGGAACCAGAGCTGGAAAATGTTGTTATGGAACTGGCAGCGAAAGCCTCGTTTATACGAATATTCCCACTCCCGATTAACCACTTTAAATGCGATATCCTCATAAGGGGGCCCAGCGTGGAATTTCAGAATAGCAAAGTCACGGTTGTCTGCACACGGAATCTGCAAAAAGCATTCCAAAGAAAACGAAACCATCAACATACAAGGAGCAATAAAGACAAATGCTGCGGAGATAACTTAGCATAACGCACTCCACCATTTCTTTCTGTTAAAAAATTTATAGGATGCTCAGTGTATGCTAAATAACGCATAGCTTGACTTAAATCTTAATGCCAAAGTCTATGGAAAATAAAGGGGGAAAGTAAATTTCCCTCCAAAATTGGGCACAACTATAAAACTAGCTGAAAACTTCCGTGACAGGGAGGCACTCGAAATACATTAATTAATTTCTTATTTTTGTTTACTTTGCTTGATCTTTTTTAAAAGTCATCAGCTGAACTAACTCACACAAATTACTTTGCTTATATATTTTTACAAATTGCTAATAAATAGACGATAATTTATAAATAGATTAAATATATAAATATGTTATATAAACAGATTGTATAAAAATAGATTACACATAGAATACATAGGATAAATAGAATAAATAGATACATTGTTAATAAATTTAATAATACATTATTAGGTTAATAAGTTCCGGCATGTCCCAGCAAAAATCGCTTTAAAATAATTCCTTCAAAAGATACTTCCATCACCCTGAGCATCCTCAAAAGAATACGAAGAAAACACACAAGTGTTTCCTTTTAAATATTGAGCTTTGTAAAGGAAAGCTTTGTCATACTCTTAATCCAGGGCAAGCCAAATCTTTGTTAGTTTTATACGCTCTTAGACTTAGATAATTAATGAAATAATCTGAAAAGCTTCGTAAATAACCCCCGGTCTAAAAGCCAACACAAAGCTATCCACATGTTTTAATTTCTAATGTTCTCTCTAACCCTCAGCCCAATGTGAAAGACAAAGAAACAATATTGTTTGAGCACTTACAACGAAATACTGCGGAGTGCTGCCTTTGTCAATCAAGTCAGGGTAGAAAATGTTGAATTTGTATCCTTGCACAATCTTCGGCGGCGGATTGTCCATATCGTAATGGGTCTGATTATACTTGTTCCATTCGAATCCAGTGTGCACACTAAACAGAAAAAAAAAATAAGAAGAAAAAATTACAACATCAAAATAACGAACTAAAGGGATTAGTTCTAAATAGTTACCGATTAAAGTATCTCGGTTTCCGCGGCCGGTACTTATCGGACCACAAGTACTGAGGTTTATCCAAAGGCGCTTCCACGGAGAACATAGCCTCATCAGCGTTCATCCCTTTGCCGGCCTCTTTTCGGAACGTGAGTTCTGCACCCGTTACGGAAGCCTAAAAACGGATAAGAAGAAAGAGAAAAATATCTCAACGTCATCTCCTTTTTTTTTGTAAGAAAGCCAATAAAAGGTTCCACATACTTCCGGAACAGCAGCCGTTGTCACAGCATCATCTTGGTCTCCTCCGAACAACTTTCGTCTCAAACCGGCAACAAGCGCTGCGTCTTCATCCTGGCTACGTACTACCACGTTGGATCCCAAGTCTTCTTCTTCAGGGTTAATTAAACGAGGACTATAACATCCAGCTTTGTAAGCTTGTAGAAACGGTGCGATAAGATCATCCTCTTCTTCCGCCACTTCTGTTTCGCTTTCCATCGCTTCCTGCTCACCGTCCGACGCTTTACTGAGCTCTTTTGACCCTACAGCTTCTTCAGAGCCACCTGTGGTGCTAGGACCTGCAGCTTTTTCACTGTCAGCTTGCAGCATGCCTTGCTGAGCCTTCAATGCTTCCAATTTCTTCCTTAGATTGTCGTGATGTCTATCTCGAAGTCGCGCGCGGGCAATATACGCTAAGAAAAAAATAAAAAAGGTACAAAATTCACAAATACGACTTCCAAAGATGCAAGCAGAGCTAAAAATCGCTCGTTTTCCAACGAGCGCGCTCGTTTCAAAATTGGCGAGCGCGCGCGCTCTTCGCTCGCAATTTTAAAAAAAGAGCACTCGCGCTCGCGCTCGTTAGCATTACCGCCATTTACAGAATGAACCTAAAACATTTCACTTTGCTTTATTTTTGCGTGGGGGCATTTTTGCCCTATTTTTAGCTATCACATAGTAAAATCATGACGGAGAGACCATTTCTTAGAATTCTGCCATTTGAATACGTTGCAAAGGTGTTAGAATTCCAAGAATTATCCTTTCACTTATGACTATTTTTTGTGGCAATGCCGGAGATATTACCAGTCTGAACCTAGCACAAGACTTTACTATGTTGTTATGCCGAAGCTATTATAGTAAAAAAAATTTTACCCCAGCTAAAAATTTTTATGAAAAATTGTGAAAAATTATGATATATCATGATGCCGAAATTTTCATGCTAAATTTTTACCTGGGCTGTAATACAAACAAATACAGCACCAAACGAGCACGTTGAACACGCTTGGCGTCTTCAACACATTCTCAGACGGGATCCTTTCCTTGTCCTAATCCTGTTCGTACACACAGGATTATATCAACACGTTCTTCAAAGTCTAGGACAACTATCTCGTGTGGTAGGTTTGAGAGACTTGGCACACGGCTCTGGTGTGCTTTTAGACGTTTCCAGCAGTTGAGTTAAGTTAAGTAGGGTTAATTAGGTTAGGCTAGGTTAGGTTAGGTTAAGTTAGTTTAGGTTAATTTAACTTAACTTAAACTAACTTAACCTAACCTAACCTAACATAGAAATCCTGTGCGAAGCCACAGGATTCCCTTGCACTCATCCTGTTCGTACCATAGAGTAGGTTCGTACTCTATGGTTTACTCTATGGTTCGTACGCACAGGATTTCTATCTGAGAATGTGCTGGGCGTCTTTTTGACATCAGTCACTGCCATCTGCCGTAAGCTCTGCAGCTTCATGGTATAAAGTACGGGAATTTGCCAACAGATGGCGCTACAATCGCGAGCGTGCGCTCGTTTCGTTTGCGCTCCCGCTCGCAAATTTATTAAACGAGCGGCTCGCGCTCATCGCTCGCAAAATTTCGAGCGCGCTCGTGAGCGCGAGCGATTTCGCTCGCGCTCGTTTTAGCTCTGGATGCAAGTGTAAGCTTTTACCTTTGAGCTGGGAAAGCAATGATTCCCAGTAGGACACGTCAATGCCGGGAGTAGGTTTAGCCAGCTTGCCTTCAATGGACGTTCGCAACGTTTCCAACTGGACGGCAGTTTTGCCCTTGAAAACGTCGGCCACATCTTTAGCCACAGCTTCGTGGACGCCTTCACGGCGTCCTACAGCTGCTTCGTACTCGGTGTGTTCACGTTTCCTCAAAACACGAAGCTCTTCTTCCACAATTACCAGTAAATCTGTCCAGTAGTCTTCATTAACCCCCTTCTCGAGCTCCATGTATACCTAAACGGTAAGAAACATTATGATTTTTTTTTTTACTATTCTTACATTGAAGGAAAAACGAGGTAGAACTTTTCATCTTACTTTGATGTCTTCCAATAAATCTTCCAGGTCAGGCAATGCTAAGCCTGTGAGATACACATAAGGTTCGTGCATTTCAACGGCTTCAGGATCTTCCTCCGATGAGACGTACTTGGCCAGCAAATCAATGGGTTTAGCTAAAAAAGTCCACAAAATCGTAGCGAATTAGAGAGAAAGAATAAGGTTAAGATAGAAAGTTACCCCTGCCGTCTTGGATGCGGATTGTGGACCTCAGTTTGGCTTGTTCGAGGTGAAACTGGTCTTCGGATTTCTCCCAACTGCGAAATTGTTCAGCTTCTTTTTGGCGCTGGACTATCGCTAATTCTTCTTCGCGCGCAGCTCGTTCCAATTCTCGTTCCTGTCGCCGTTTCTTGACCTTCTCCAATTCTTGCTTGTTTTCCAATTGCTTTAACCGCGTATGTCGTTCAAGTTCTTCCTTGCTGAAATCGATTTTTCCTTCTTTGGTCATTTTCTTCTTCCAGACAAAAGTTTCGAGCAAGTTGGCATCACCAAACGGATTATCTGCGTTAGTGTAATGAAGATAGTCGTTATCCCAGCCCATACGTTCCTTTCTTTTCCGTTCCTTGGCCTCTTTCTTAAGCAAACGACGAATGCGCTTTTCTTCAGGAGTTTCTAGGGCTTTCAGTTTCTCCTTTTGTACTTGATAATCGTCCATAATGCGTTTACGCTCGGCTTCCAACTTCTCTAATAACTTTTTGCTCATCCCTGCTGAACGTTCAGCTCCATCAGAATCGTCGGAATCTGTCGTGTCCGACGAGGAATGGCGGCTCTCGGATTTTGACCTTGGTTTTTTCTTGTCCTTAGACCTCTTGCTTTCACTGTAGCTTGCTTTTTGCCCACGTTTAGGGCTCGAAAATCGAGACGGCGAGACATCTCTAGTCTTTCTAGTTTTAGATGAGTACTTGTCTACATCTTTGTAGTCTCTTCGGCTATAATCCTCACGGCTTCGCGATCTTGATCTTCTTCTCGACCTAAAGTAAAAAAAAAAATATTTTTGTTAGTAATACTTCTTCGCTTAGTAATACCGCTTCAATTATCATTTTCTTAGAATACTGCTTGTCATTCCAATCAGTCATATTTTTGAGAATTTATTGGTTACTGAATGTCAGGTAGACTTGATCCTATTGGGGTTCCCATTGCATTAAAAGTTATAAGACTACAGTTCTACTTATCTTGAAAAATATAATAGGAAAACAGAAAGGCAAACAATAAGAATAAAGAATAATGAATAAACAAAGCAATCCCTAGAGAATACCGATACCGTATATTATTAGTTACGCTTTTCTAGTTCAAATACAGGAAAGGTATATGTTACAAGAACATAACATAAGTATACCTCTTATCGTCGCTTTTGTGTTTAAGCGTAGAAGAACTCATCTTTATAAGTTATTAACGGTAAACAAACAATTTACGCCATACATGCGTAGTTCGGTGTTAATTTATAACCTTCTCGCTAGGGTACACTACAGGCGTTACCAAACAGCAAAATGCGAAACGCCGTGCAAAATGCTTTCTAATTGGTGACTTGCCTTTTCGCATTTCAGTCATTTTGAAAGGAGGGTTAAGCGAAATCGCATATTAAACGAACAACCATTCTTTTGGAGAATACCGGTTATATATTCACTCGCCATGTATTGCAGCCGTACTTGTAATACAAAAAGATATTTCATTCCTCCCAAAAACAGATTTTTGCAGCACTGTTTGGAATAACTTTGCTCGTGAAAAGGACGGCCAGATCGTTCCTCTGTAAAAAGACCGACGTTTTTTTGTTGCTTCACGTTTACGTTTAAATATCAGCAAAGAAAAGGTATAGAGGAAGAAGGCTGTTAACATCATCCACACATCTTTTCCATTCACCAGGAATGACTATACCCCTTGCACACAGTTTTCTAGAAACTTTTACTTTTTCGTTTCCAATTTTTCATTCATCTGGCTACAATTACAACTCCTCCTTGACCTTAGGACTGCCTTCGCGATTCCATCCCTTCAATTCGCTCGTGGCGTGCTTGGCAATGTACTTAATAAAGTCATCCACTTCCCGTCCGCCCTATATGCACAAAATAAGATATCATTAGATAGCCCCCCAAACTACTATTTTAATCTTACATCGTATCTCTTAGGAGAGTCTTTGCTATCTTTAGGCAACCAGAACAAGGTAGGGAAGCCTCGGACATCATAACCCGAAGGTACGTCATTAGCAGTGGCGTCCATTTTCACAATAGCTACATCTTCATCTTGCAACTGAAATTTCAATAGGAAATTAGTCTCTCGAGTTTCTTGCAAGAACTTTTTCAAACCTTAGTTGCCAACTCTTCGAAAACTGGAGTGAGTTTCTTGCAGTGGCCGCACCAGGGAGCGTAAAACTCGACCAAAGTGTCCTTTTCGTTATGGGTGACGACTTCATCGAAGTTTTTAGCCACAGCGACTATTACTGGGGTAACCTTATCAGGAATTGGCTCAGATTTGATGTATTGTTCCAATGTATCGGCTTTCAGATCATCCAAGAATTGCTCAAACGTCTCAGGCCTATAAAACGGACAAGAATCATTAAATTTTGTTTCTCCAAAACTTTGAAGTTCACTTACGAGAATTCTTCTTTCATGACGTATTTCTTGCCTTTAGCATCGCGTGCCACAACACGTGGTTTATCCCCGGCGACGTAATCCAAGCCAAAATCGCCCAGTTCGCGAGTAAAGTCGTCTTTATTGGAAACGGCGAAGGTGAAGTCGTCTTTGTGGGCTTGGGCTACTTTTAAGATACGGTTACGCCAGTAATTGGTGCCCTTGACGTTCTTCTTATAGTCCACGCCATAAAACGCAATGACAACGGGGTCACGGAATTGAGCAGCGTTGTCAGTCGTGCGGTGACCACACAAACCGTGGAATGATTTCTCGATCCAGGAGTTAATATCTTCTTTGTTGGCTGCACCGGAATACTTCGCCGTGCTGGGCTCAAACTTGTTGTGCAAGTGCTTGGGGCGGTATAGAATGATGGCGTCACTATACAATTTCATTTAAAAAATAGACAATTATTTTTTTAACTGCGTTTCATGTCGAACTTACCTTTCGCCTACTTTGTCTAACACAGCTTTGTCAGTGGCGACTCCAAACCGAATGCTTTCTCTGAGTTTGTCTGCAAGTTTCATGAAGGCAGTTTTCAAGGGAGAACCAGCAGCAAAATAGCCCACCACTCCAACTTCTGCAGCATCCAAAAACTTTTCGTGGCTTTGCTCATTGGTCAATTCCTTGGCAGCAGGTCCGACTTGAGCTCGCATATACTTGATGATACCGTCTGTTGAAAAACAAACGTGAAAAAGGCATTAAGAAATGAAACTTCGGTTGCGAAATAAACAGAAAATGGATTTACTGGCATCGCGAGGCCCATTATATTCCGCCGACATCTCCCCATTGCGGAAAATCTTCAGGGTAGGATAACCTTGAACAGAGAAGCGACCGCAAACAGCTTTGCCATCTTCAGTACAATCCACCTGTAGTTGAGGACCAAGTTCCCCAGTGATTAGAAGAAAGTATATTCCAAATATTGCGGGATTAATACCTTGACGAGATAGACGGGAGGATCATTGTTTTTCAAGTCGCCTGAAGCCTTGTCAAACTCGGGTTTCAGCTTTTTGCAGTGACCGCACCTTTAAAGATATGCACGGTCAAGACAAGCGTTTTAAAAGAGCAAAATTTAAGCTTACCATGGAGCATAGAACATGACCAATGCGGTGTCAAAAGTTGAGAGTTTGGAATCAAAGTCGCCATCACCCAGGTCTACCACATCGCTTGCCGAAACGGCGGCTAAAACGCAGAAGAATAATGCGACGAATCGCTTCATTTTAGACAAAGTACACTATACACTGTGACCGACTGAGAAGAAAAACCCCAAGTGAATCTTTGTGGCCGGTCTCCGTGAAGATGACACGTCGAGCAGGGCAGCTTTACTCGCTGGCCCTCTCCCATTGGCTCCTGCGCTCAAGCTTCTGATAGGGGCTCGCCCCGTCATCGATTACAAACTTTTGCGCTAGGTTCAAAAGCAGCTGAGTAAATGTTAACGTTCCACGTTTCTTTAACGAAAATAGGTATCGCCCATACAAACACGAATGCAATGCAGAATAAAGACGGAAGTAGAAGACCAGAGATAGGCATTGTACATGATTTTAAAATATCCTGCACTGGCAAGGGAATAATTTATTTATTTTTTATTGAGCATATAGGCCGCTATTGAGGCACCAGCTAGCACGCAGAAAATTGTAAGTGCGATTTTGGTGGCACAGTTTAATCCAGAATTGAGCACTGTTAACTGAGCGAGGAAAAAAATACAAGATTTCTTCTACGTGTAATAGTTAGAAAATTTACCCAGCCGCCTTGTCGAGCAATAACAGTCGATACTTTGTCTCGTAAGTAATTGGCACTCCATGACATAAACCGTTGAAATAAGTAGACGCCGTCCTCCTCTATAGCTCGTATGGCAATATCAGAACAAAAATAATACACCACTAAAATTCGTTCCTGGGTAATAAGACCACCCTAAAAGATGGATTGAATATCATCGCACTTCATCGTTTTATAACTTGGTAAAAAACCTCAAAAACTTCTGCAAGCAAATCACGAAACGCTTGTGGAGTCAAACTCCTGAGATCAACGGACGCAGCTTTGGCTCTAATAACTTCTCTTGCCTCCGACCGAGAAAATGTGTCGGCTAAGGCATGGAAACGACTTTTCAGCTGGCTCAGTGGGCCTAAAGCGAGCTGCAGTCTATTAAATGAAGAAAAAAATTTCAGGAGACCACACGACAAAGTTAAAGCAATAAGATTACCTGGGAGCTACATTCCTCATTTCTTCTGGAACTTCATTAGTATTCCCAGTTAACCTTTGCCTCTCTGCAAGTTGCCATTGCACAAAATCATTGAAAATCGCTTGGCTTTGGGCGGCCGTTAGTTCCAAATCAAACTCTACAATTTAAAACAAATTATAAATCTAGCTCCTATCCTTGTTCTTGTCTATGTCATTACCAGGCGGTGCCCCTCCTTGTTCCCCAAGGGCCATTTTTGCTTTAAATTCAGTTTACTAATCTGCCTTTTCCATCTTGTCTTCTTTCTTCTTTTACGTCTTATTTACGTTTATCTTTTGCCCGCGATTTGTGAAGGCGTAGTCAGACTTTCTGGTAGCCCAAAAGTACGAAATGGAGTGCCATCTTACGGAACGCTCTTCATAACACTTCATTTTTTCTGCTCGTTTTTTTTTTAGTTTTCAGACTTTGCTCCCCGTTGGCGCTAAACAGTTTATTTGTAACCTTTTCTTCTTGTAACAGTTGTGTATCAATTATATAACAGTCTTAGGGCTAAAATATATTTATGAAAAACATTGGAAAACATGGGTTCCGGAACGTTGCCGCCCTTTTACCCGTCTGGACGGAGCAGGTTCGTTAGACAAGCCGGAACAACGCTACAAATACCCGTTTCATTTGAACCACCTACCGCGGTACAACGAGGAATGGTACAAAAGGAAGTGGGAGAACAGACAGAAACCCGTAGCTTCTACATAGTGATGACGAGTATGGGTACATTCAGGGGCGTCGCGAGGGGGTTTCCATTGGGGGGGTGGAGACCTTAGTTTTACTTAGTTTTACCGACTGTAGTTGACGATTTTACCGACTGTATGATACAGTTGGTAAAATCGTCAACTATTGGGGGGTGCACCCCCCCAACCCCCCCTCGCGACGCCCCTGGGTACATTGGTGTTTACTACATTCGGGCTTCGTAAGTCCTTGAGTCGGGGTACGTCGTCCTTCTGACGTAATTTTTAATGCGGCTGAAGCACTTTTTAATATCGTTGATGGCGCTTAACCAATGAGCAGAGATTTTTTTAAACACGAAATGCTATTGATCCTTTTAAAAATGGAACCATCGTCCTTTCGTCGGGGTCCGTAGTCCTTCTGTCGGGTCGTCCTTTTGTGTTGCGTTTGCCGACTACATTGTATACCCCGGAAGACTTATTATTCACCTTCTGAGCCTTCTGAGTGTAGCTCTATAATCTTGGGGCCAAAGATATATAGAGAAGTAGGATAAGTGTTGTTTTCTTCTGTTCTTTGTGACTCAGGTCTGAAACTACTGTGTTTATAGCTTGAGCATCGTCTTTGACTATAGTCACATTTCCACAAGGCGCATCATATTGAATCTTTTTGTGACTTTATTTTGAAACGGCAAATATGACAATACATAAAGCTCTTCTTTACAAATAAATTAGCAATAAAAAAACATCAATTCATGACTGCAAATACCCTACTTTTTCCCATACTTCGTAAAGAAATCTTGTTTCCAGCATTTACAACTGCCAGGAACCAAAAACCAATCGTAATATAATCGCACCTAAACAGAGAACCACAAAAATGTGCAGTTATACTGACGGAGTCAAATTTCGAAACGTTACTTGAAAGCAACCAATTTCATCCACGCCATCGCAATACGTAGGATTCGACTGTCTACCAGTCCGCCCAGGTAAAGGTGCGAGTAATGACGGCGGAGTGGGTGCAGGTGGGGGAGTGTTCGGTACATTATTGGCTCCGTTATTCGCCCGTGCGCTGACAGCTAAAAAGATAGTAAAACCATAGTGTTATATGCTATATTGGACTTTATGTGTACCCAAACTACCCATTTGGGAACTTGAGCACGCTTCACATAACAAATAGGTCTACCGTAGAGGCACGTAGAGGGAACAACGGAGTAATTACCTGGTTTGGGCGTAGGAAATCGAGCGTGAGGATAGTAAAGTTCGGCTACTAACAAACTTAACCACCTGGGAGACGCCAAACACGATCCTTCCATAAAATTACACTTCTTTTGCCTATAAAAATTTAATAATGTCATTGTTAACCTCATCCGTGTTTCTATATTGTTAGTCTTGAATTTTTGTTACTTACAAACACTTGGTGACTTCAACAGTCTGCGTAAAGTACCCTTCATGGGGAATCTGCACTACGTAGCGCCAAACGCCTTGGAAATTTTTAGCAAATACTGGCGTTACGTACTCGGCAATAGACGGACAAGGCGTCATGGGCTCTTCTTCGCCGAAATTATCCCTTTTGGGATCGGAATTAGTTTGTCCGGGAATCTGCGTGGGCCTTTGTATCCTTTTCGCAACCGCATTTCGTCCGTTCCATAGCTTCAAGATTGAGCAAACACTATACAATGCTAAAAATTATTCTGATGACTCACTAAATCCAAATGGAAATTCTTACAGTCCGTAATTATGGTCACAAAAGCCTCTAGCTTGGCGTGGATTCTCGCCTACATCTGTTTCGTTAATCGAACGCACAGGTCGTCGATTTTGTTGCACTTTGTTCCTGTACACATAAGAAAAAAGGGATTTCCTTCAGCGTTATGGCCTAGAATAGAATTTATAAAGCACTTACGGGGACTTCTTATTTCCGGATTTCCCTGCATGGAATTTGGCGACTTTAGGTAAATTACTGTCACTCTTTAACACAGGTAAAGTATTGCTAAAGAAATCCAACGTCTTGTTTCGTATGAGTTCACTATGTGGGAAGACTAAAGAGTCAAAAAACCGAAACCACAAAACCGTTATGCGGCAATTGTGAAGATATACTCACAAAGGGTATGGCTGACCCTCAACCAGACTGCCGAAGGGACTTCTCGGTATGTAACCTTTGTTGAGGTCCCCACACAAATTATCCAGCGAATTAATATCGAACGCGTTAACTCCTATGTGCATCAAAGCCAATGTTAACCTTTGATCCGCGGTTACTTGAAAATATGAAAAGTTTACCTGGGCAGTCTACCTCGGCTTGTACATAAGGAGGTTTTCGTACTTTGGGCGGAGCTCTTGAAGGTGATTCCTCAAAAGGGAAATATCCATCAGGAAACTCGTTTTCTAGGTCTTGTCCAGCGACGATGACAAACACAACCGAGATCGCCACACTGGCCCACATCTATAAACCATGGAGTAAAATATGCAAAACAAGACATACACATTAAGGCCGAGTTCAGTGTTGCATACCTGGGAAAACATCAACAGAAAGAAAATAAAGCCAGCGAACCTTATTTCCGAACCTTATTTCCCTTTCCTAACTTCAAAACCTGTTATAACGGATCGAGAGTTGCTCTGGCTGATGTTAAGAATGTGTCTTCCTGTATGTCTCGTATGGCATTTTACTGTTGCTGGCTCAAATATATGTATGCTGGGTTATACAGCACGTTTTATTTCATTTAAGCTCCAACAAGCTTTAAGCCATCTAAAACATTTCATTCACGGTATCACGCCACGCGACTTGCACACTTGATTATATAACGGGAGTTCCCGAAACTCCCGGCGAGGTTTAAAAGAAAAGCACACTTTGGGAAAGAGGGAAGCCCAACAAGGAAACCTTGACCTCTACTAAAGCTTACTACCAAGAACCATTGGGGAAGTGACTTTTTAGTCTATAGTGTTTTAGGGGAAAATCCACTTTTTGTCGGTTTCTAATTTGCATACTAGTAAATGCCGAGAACACGGAATGCCATTCTCACACATACGCCTTCAGGCTTTAGCGTTAATTTTTTTTTAAACGAATAGCGGGACCATGCTTTATTCTAGCTGTTTCAACCTTTTCAACTTCATGATTTTTTACTTAATTTTCTACGAATAAAAATAAAATCAATTCTTCTTTCACTCAGTCTCGAATTTTCGGAATATATCCAAATAACGGTAAAAAGCGTAGTATAAATAGATATGCCGTTCTTACCATAGCCACCAAAAGTAACAGAAGTGAAGCAAAATTACTTACCGAAGCAATCACTGAAGGCTTCATTGAACCTGTAAATCAAACTTAAATCGCAGGCAAGATTTGAACAGGTCCGAGAGCAGGGAACACAATTGCACAGAACTTTTGTCTCTATATAATCACGACTGAATCTAAAGCTCCAACTCAAACGCTCAAACCACGGCCAAGTCTTCCGTGTGTATGGATCCGTGTCTTGGGGTTCCTGTTTTCTTTCTTTCCTTTTTCGTTGGCTGCGGCGAAGTTTCACTCTGAACCGCTCCTCCGTGTCTGTAGCTTGCTTGGCAGCTGGTATTCATGTTCTTACTTGTCCCGCTTGGGTAGTACCATACGAGCTGCTGGAAGAATAGCGGTACTCCACATAATTTGGGATCACAAGGAGCCCAACTCATTCTGGAGGACTTCGCGGGATCCCTTAAAGCAGGGGGAACCCCGTTGCTCCCTAATACCCACGGTTGAGTTACATACATTTATATTGCGTTGTAACTTAAAACATCCAAACTGATTGTAGGGGCGGAAAAGACACTATTTTACCGAAAACTTAAAACTTTTACTGTATTGAGAATACGGATGAGTTTAACAACCACTAAAGGTAAAGGCTACGCGAGTAAATATCACACTTTGGGGGGAAAGGGTAGGAGGATATAACAAAGCTTGTTCAAGAATGCGTACTGCTTTTATTGCTGCGTCATCACCTTTTCAGACGATTGTAGATCCGTTCCTTCAAATTGTCGCAAATGGACCTTGACCGCACGAGAAAGATACAGTTAGGAAGACGAAAATAAACACCTGTATGTTAGTAAGATAGTAGGAAACTTGTGAAAGCTTACTAGTAAATGTAGGTTCACATCTTCAGTGCGACTCAAATACGGGAAATTACCACCTGACTTCAAATGAGCCAATTTAGCTTGTGGGTAGCATTTGTACAACTCTTCTTTCACCTATTTGCATACGGTTAATCCACGATGTCGTAGTTACTTCATTTTTATTATTTTCTTACACTAGAAGATACGGCGCAATTATCAAAAACGTCTATGATTGTGACTGGAATGTAGAGTAATTTATGAGCCTGTACGAAAGAACTGCTGCAATTCAGAGTTAATCGAGAAGCCAATTCAGGCTGAGTTAAGCTTTCCAACTGTGAAAATATTCACTGAATTGGTTAACATGACAAAAACTATTTGGAAGTGTGGAGGAATACCTTTTCAACCATGAAATCAATCGAATTAGCTATTTCAGCTTCAAAGATCTGTTGGCCGTAATTTCCCATTACCATCTTTTTAAGGACCATGGCTGGGAGCATCCATAAGCTGTTAATTTAAAGTAATGTAAGCTAACTGGAGTGGCAAATATCTAAATTAAACTGGACTTACAACGGTGAAGAATCGCTGTACTGAAAAACAGCTGTGTCTACAAAGGTATTGCAGAGTATTAGTGAAGCAACGCTCGAAGCACGCGCCGTATGTTCAGCAAATTTCTGGGCCAAAAACCCCCCTAAAGTAACTCAACCTAATTTCTGGTTGAAACTCTGACAAATTTGAGTTTTACCCAAAGAAGCTCCGAACAAATGAACCCTGTCTAACTGGAGAGTCTCTATCAACTTGGCGAAACCCTCACACCACTCTTCCAACGTCCAATAAACAGGATAACCAACCTAAAAACAGCGATAATGACTACCGAAGACAAGTTTATTCAGTAATAAGGGTTGGAATTACCGATATTACACGTACGCCCTTGGCACTTAGTGATAATATTTGACGAAAAAAGACATCAGCTGTGCCGCTTACGGGGGGGAGACAAATTATAGGGCAACGGACAGATCTTGGACCTCCATCATAAATTTTCCAGACCTATAAAAAATTAATAAAATTAGTATTAAAGACTCCGAATTATTCAGAAAATTACTTTCGATGCGTCTTCGTCAACAACAATTTTCCTGCAAGGTACATTACTCCTAAAACTGGAATAATCGAGAGATTGTGCAATAACACCACTTAGATCCATCCTGAGTTTCGTTTTGTTCTAATAATAATGTTGTAATCCCTCGAGGTCGAGTCGAGGCAGATCCTTAATACGCCACATATAATATGCTGGAAATTAATCCTACTTAGAATACAGTTTGCATAACAAGAATACGATTACTACAGTGCAATTCACATCGGACGGTCTTAACTGTTATCCTTTATCGAATCAAAAAATATTTTTAACTTCCGGACTAATCGCAAAGGCTAAATATGCTAATAAAAAACAAAATCGTGCCCGAAGCTTTCGTTTGCTTGTGTTGTTTATCTTGTTTACCGGTGACGGGTAAAAGCCAACAGGCGAACGGCTAAAGACTACTTTTCAGGCCTTTCAGGGAGGCGTTCCCATTGCCACCATGGTAAGCCTCTCCCCCTGGACAGAAAACAGGAAGAGATACATTACGCAAGTTTTCTGTCATTTTGCGTAAACCATGTACGCTTTTACTGCCGTTCGATTTGTTAGAAACCATCAAGTAAAGTTACCATTCATTTCTGTAACCTTATTCTTATTGTCTTACATTCTTTCCTTGATTTGTCGGAAATATAACTCAATATATCCATACCTTTTTGCAGAATCTAGGTCGTAGACTTCAAAGCACCTTGGTAGTTGCTGAACACAACAATGAGAAACTTACCCCAGTCACCTTACATGCCATTAGTGCTGCTAAAAAGCTCGGAGGCAATGTTTCGTGCCTTGTAGCTGGCTCTAAATGCGCTCCGGTAAGAATTCTTATAATTCCTCAAAACCTTTAAATTTAAATATTTCTGCTAGTTTAAAAGTACTTCTTTAGAACCTTTAAATACGCTAAAAGTGATCTTAATGTATGGGACATTAGGTCGTTCAAGAACTCAGTAAAGCCGCAGGTCTTTCGAAGATCCTAGTCGCTGAAAATGCTGCTTTTGAAGGATTTCTTCCTGAAAGAATCGCTCCCTTGATTGTGGCCACTCAAAAGCAATTCAATTTTACCCATATCGTCGCAGCTTCATCGGCCCAGAGTAAGTCTGTCCTTCCTCGGGTGGCTGCTGCATTGGACGTTTCTCCTGTATCTGACGTTATTGCCATTCAAAGCCCCGACACCTTCGTACGAACCATCTACGCTGGTATAAATTCTCCAAAAATACTCGCTCTTTAACCAACTAAAGATTTTTAAATGGCAGGTAATGCTATAATGACCCTCAAGTGCACTGAAGCCGTGAAAATCCTTACGGTTCGCCCCACCAATTTTGAAGCTACCACTCTGGATGGTTCAGGAGTGTCTTCTGAAGCAGTCGCGTCCGGCGACGTGAACTCCGAGATGTCCACGTTCGTTGGCCAAGAACTTGCCAAATCTGACCGCCCAGAATTGGCGTCAGCCAGGATTGTTGTAAGTGGTGGGCGTGGTCTCAAGTCGGGGGACAATTTCAAGCTGCTGTATGATCTTGCTGATAAATTGGGAGCTGGTGTGGGCGCTTCCCGTGCCGCGGTGGACGCTGGCTTTGTTGCCAATGATTTGCAAGTGGGTCAGACAGGGAAAATTATTGCTCCTGTAAGTTATTCAGTATTTTTATCCTTTCTGCTTTTCCTAAAAAGTTGTAGTTACTTATTTTTTTAAAATCTTAAACTGGTATCTGATGTGGAATTTTCATAGGATCTGTACATCGCAGTGGGTATTTCGGGAGCCATCCAGCACTTGGCTGGCATGAAAGACTCGAAAACGATTGTTGCCATTAACAAAGACCCGGAAGCTCCTATTTTCCAAGTGGCGGACATCGGTTTGGTGGCAGATTTGTTTAAAGCTGTGCCAGAATTGACTGAAAAGTTATCCAAATAAAACTTACAATGCAAAAATAAAATAAAAAAAATAGGATATAGTGGGGACTACTATACAATTCGTATTATGATGTGTCTTGTAGACGCAAGACTACAATAAATGTAAACTAATAAGCAAAGCTGAAAAAGTTTTTGCCACGAAGGTGGTTCGATCTGTGTTTGTTCCACAACAACATAACTCTAGAAGCAAGTTGCCATAAGGGTTCCTAGCAAAACAGTGTATAGGAGCATCAACACCCTGTCAATGGCGCACGCAAGCAACATCCATTGCAATTGGGCTTCCTCGTTGCTAATTTTCTTTATGACGGGTCCAAAATCGGGTTCTTCGGACTCATCGCGACCCTTTTCGTTGTCACCGATAGCGAAGTTAGGGGTTTCTGCCTCGAATTTGCGTAACAAGGGACTACGATTCGAGGAGAGGATGGTAATAATCGAGCTAAGACCCAGCCAGTTTCCAACTGGGCCCGTCAGGAATTTTATCAAGATTTGTGGAGGTCCAGTAGCTCCAGGCGAGGTAGTCCACCACAAGAGAATGGCTGAGGTTACCAACGAAAGGGCCACGAGCAGCAAAGTGTCTTGGTAGAAGGTTACTAAAGTAATTTCAAACCAGAAATTCCATTAGCTAATTGTTTTAAGAAAACGTCTGTTCAATACGCGTCCCTGCGAAGAATCGCACACACGTACCGATGACAGGAATGTTTCCACCCATCGCAGGCAGTTGAGTGGAGAAATTGAACATGTATGCGATCAAGATAAGGACATTGGTGAGCCCGAACGCTAACTTGGCTCCTCGGTTAGGCGGAATCATGAAGGAAGCTAACGTGAGCGCGACAACCACTGTAAAATATGTTCATGAAAGGAATTACGCGAGAGCTTGCGCAAACTTTTGGGGTTTTCAATATTGCGATCATACCGATAGCGGGAATAATAATAGTGGCGATATAAAAAGATGATTCTCTTTTCAAGGTAAGTTCGAAATAAATGTAGGGATATGGCTCCTGACAACAATCGTAGGTCTTGTTGACTATGCTGGCGTTGGTGCTTACGACTCGCCATTTGGAATTCCCTTTCGCGAAGTCTCCGAGGTCAACCTAACGGCAGTTCCTTTTTTTCACGTCCATAAGTCATATGATTAGGTACAATACTTGGCTACTGCCGTTGTAAAAACTGAAAGAAATTTGGTTTCCATCATGAGTCCAGGACCCGAACTTCAAGCCGCAAGTTTGGGTGTCTCTCGGCCAACGACGGAAATCTAGTTCACAGATTGCGTCGTAGCTGACTGGGGGAACCCATAGCACTTTGCCGTCTTCGTAAATTAAAGCGTTTGTCATTTCAAGCTTTCCTGTTTGACCTGAACGAGCACTATGATTGGAAACATAAAAAATAAATACAGTAACTCATTGAATTGAAATATTTGTGCAGTGAACGTTGAACTTACCCATTGTAGAGCAAAATGTCCGGTCGCCAAATGTTTTCGGACGGTACACGCAGCACTCCCAAGCCTTCATAGTCAGCTGGGTTCCACTTGAAACGTTCATCAGTCCACATCTAAAGGAAAAGCAAAGCAAATATAAGTTAAGAGTAAGGCCTAACAGAATAACATGGTATGTTTACGAAACGAAGCCAAACGTCCGCGTTGAGTTCGGATAAGACATCGTCCTATAAGCAAAGTTTTTAGCACCAAAAAATGATACATAACTAAAAACGTGCGGAAACATACAATGTCGACTTGAGTCAAAGCTACGCCCATGGAAACATTCACGTCTTTCTTATGGTCCGCAACCGGACGGACATCGCGTGCGTAGTTTTCGAATAACGCATTCGTTAACCGTTGAATGGCATTGAATTCGGATCCACCGCGAACTCCTACTGCTTTGGCTGCACCAAAAGCTGCCGAAATATAAAGACACGGCCGTTAGAATAAAAACCAAACGAACGATAAAGATAACTTTAAAAATTCAAAAACAATTTAAGTTGATCGATCAAATACTAAAATTCAAGTGGCGCCATTGGTGATATGATAACTCTGAAGTTCAAAGCAGGGATACATAAATTCGAAGATATCCCAAAAGGGTGTGTACAAATGAAGACGGGAAATAATAAATCGGCAGGATCGTGACCTTACCGGCATTTGTAACGTGAAACTTTGGCAAGCGGATCATAAAACTTGGTTGAGCGACCTTCCGCGAACCATGTTGAGCATTCAGCAACAGCAACATTATTTACTACTTCGTTAAATTCCTTTATCCGTTATCTCTTTCGGCGTTTATTTCAAAGAGAAAGATATATTCTTCCATAAGCTAAATCCAATTTTAATTGGAGCAGCAACAAAAGTTGAAAAAGTGCACAGAAGTATAGCAAAGAAGCCTCTACCGTATTACGAAGCCTATCGTAACTACTTTATATGCATGGACAAATTTGAAAAGAGGAGGCTTACCGAGACACATCAGGGTCAACCTGCACAACAAAGCCCGGGACTTTTCCATTCCCACAAACCTCGGATGACCAGCACAATTCAACTTTATTTCACTTTTGAGCTGTTAACCGCGAGCTGAGCGCGTCAGCGGAGGACTGGTCTTCCATACGCGCTATTCACCCCCGTTTAAACCATCCACTATACCCATCATCAATAAAACTACGCTCCTTCCTTTGCTTCGCATCCAGCTCCAAATTTGGTGATCCCAAGGCCAAGCTTTTGCTTAGCCTTTCCTTATAAAAACCAAGAAACCAATGCTCCCAACTGCCCCCAACCCAAAACCTTGCAAGAGGTTATCATTTTTTACAAAATTTAAAAGAACTATTGGGCAGGGTAAGCAGAAAAAGAAAAAAGACTCTGAACCGGAAAATCGTGGTTTTGCCAGTGTCTGTTAAGGAAAATTACAACATGACTTTATGCTACAAGATAACTCGCCGCATAAATAACGAGAAGCAACATATACAAAATGCCACAGATCCTATCAACAGCGCAAGCCAATAGTAGCCATTCCATCTGAACGTGTCGTTTTAGGCCCAGATCCCCCTCATACATGACGGAAGGAGCAATTTCGGCGTCCATTTCCTCCGTCAGGTTTATAGGTTGGCCGTCTTTCTTCGATGCCAGACTCCAATTCGGTGTCACGAACCGAATTACGGAGCTTAAGCACAATACCCAGCCCAGACGACTTGAAAACAACGTAATAAAAAAAGCCGGTGGACTCGAAGTTGTCGGTAAGCGGGTCCAATGCAAGTACAGCGCCGAAAGTACAACAGAAAAACAAACCAGTACGAAGGTATGAGCGAAGAAAGCCACTATAAAGAAAACACCAGTCCAAAATTACAAGTTCAGCTTTTCTTTGGGATCTTAAGATATGGAAGTAATACCTATGATTGGAGAATGGTCACCCATGGGCGGGAGGATCATCAAAAAGAAAAGTAAGTACAAAGCGAGGATAAAAACCAAGGTCAACCCCACGATTAACTTCTTGCCCGAATTGGGAGGAATCACAAACATGGCCAAGGTGACCACAATGAATCCTTCGTAAGTATTTCGGTTTTAAATATAGGGGCCAATTCAAAATATTAAGAATCATACCTAGCGCTGGCGTAATGATCGTAGCATTAAATAGAGGTGAAGATCTTTGCAAAGAGAGGCTGAAACGGACTCGACTGGAAGGAAAAGGCTCTGTTTGGGATATCAATTCCGCACTTTGTGCAAACACATGCCATTTCCGATTTCCGTAGAAATGACTGTTCATTTCAATAGCCTATAAAACATCGAGTAAGTTCAACCCTGGAATCATAATATGAGAAGTCATACAGCTGGTTCTTCCATGAGAGCTAAGGCTATTTGTTTGTTATCATGGGTATTCGAGCCAAACAACAAATCACACGTATGGACATCATAGGGCCAATTGGTCAAGTCCATACTGCACAATGCACTTATCTTGCAAGAAGAGGTATAAATGACATTGCCGTCGCTGTAGAATACAGCTAAGGTCTCGGGGTAATGTTGCAGATCACTTCCATCAGCACTAAAAAAATAAATAAAAAAATTGAACCTGTTAGCAAAAACGAGTGTAAACATAAACAAAATGTTACCTGTTAAGTAAAACCAAATCAGGTTTCCATACAGCGTCAGAAGGAACGTGCATCACACTCAATTCGTCGTACTCGGTGGCATTCCATGTCAAACGTTCATCTCGCCAATTCTAGGTATGGGAAATTGGGGTTTAAATTTACCATTTTCAAAATGAACACTGAGTACAATTTACCATTTTAAGATCCACATTCACCAAAAACTCGGAAGAGTGTTCATCCTACAGACGAAATAGATTGGAACACCACATTTGCAAACAAAACAGAACAAATTAGCTTACCAAGTCGAAATAAAGCACACTTAAACCAACTCTCAAAGCAACCGAATCCGAATGGTTGGAAACGGGCCGGATTCCTTTGCTATAAGTCGAAAATAAGCGTCCAGTCAACTTTTCGATGACGTTATAATCATAGGGTAGTTCTTCTGATGCGGCCTCCTGGCCCTCACTACGACCTGTAACAGGAGCTATTACGAAAAAGACTCGAATGTGCTACAGTTAATTACCACTACTAGTTTTAGTTGCAGTTGTTTGGCAGGAATGGATCCATTTCGCTACGATACCCGTCCACGCAGAAAAGGCAAAATAGTGAACAGACAAGGGATCGGGGTCTTTCCAGTGCAAAAGTGGCAAAGACTCCCCTTCTCGGCCAATTTCCAAGTCGCCGCTTGCTAATTTGTAAGTGATCCAGAAGCTCCGGAACTCCTTATCGGAAAGAACGTCAGGCGTTTTCACTGCAGATGCGGATTTCCCAGTCATAGCCTTCCGAACGTCTGTTCGAATTAAAACAATTTTATACGAAACATATGAGTAAAATGGAAAGAAACTATCCGTTTTGAATAGAAAAGCCCGCTTTACGCTTGTTTACCTACGTAACTATTGGCGGAGGCGCCTAACACTATTTCGTAGACAGGATTTAGAGCTAACGGGCTGGTGGAAAGTAATATATGAGCATCACTACGAGCTTTGACCCGAAATTTCAGAATCAAGATGCCACTGAATATTGTGCCATGATGAAACTGGGCATAGCGATACCCAGTGGTTGTATCCAAGGAACACCCTAAAGAAACATTATTAAAACACGGAAAACTACGCTACCCTAATCCAATCGTTTCACCTGGAGGGGCAAGCACATCGTCTGCGGCCACAAAAGCCAAACAGGAAAGCCAGAAAACTGGTAACAACATGGCAATACTTTCATAAAAACGCTGAGAGGTCTAGGGACATCGTGGACTGACTGAATCCCAAACCATTGAAGTTCAGTGATCTTCTCAATCCCGAGTTTCCTTAAACGCCCTATTGCGCTGCTTCCGTTGTGATAATAAGTTAGGATAAACAGGACGGTAATATGGACGCTCATTAAAAGTTCAAGAATGGAATTGAAAGTTAAGCGATACGCAATTGAGGGCGGACGTCATCCAATCTGACCCATCCAATTTGTATTGTTAAAGGCGAGTTCAAAAGTCGCAGATACCAAACCATACAGTATGGAAAAACACTCGTTCCTTTTGTTCCCACCATGCTGAATTACGCTCGCATGACAGTTTCCTCTGCATGTATGCAGAAACCAATCATTTAACGTCGTCGCCTCTCTCGTTTGGCGGTCCTAGAAATTAAAAAAATAAGTTATTAAAATGTAAGAAGTTTAAATTGCCGCTTAAACAAAAATACACAGTGCAAACAATTATGTACATACTTTCTCGGGCCTTTGACAAAGCACCAATCTACGGCAATACTTTGTCCCAGAATATCGGAACCATTCAAGTTCTCCAACGCTGCTTGAGCCTCTTTGAAGGTCTCGTACTCAATGAGAGCATAACCCTATTTTTTTTAAAAAACAAGGTTAGTCAAGCTATGAAAGTTAAAACAGAATAGTACTTTAAGGAAACCCGTACGTCGATCAAGGTTCAAGTGGAGATTCTTGATTTCTCCATATTCTGCAAATTTATCTTGGATATCTTCTTCCTGGGCTTCTTCATGAACACCGGTTACGATTAAGATCCAGCCCTCCACAGCTAATAAATAAAAAATAGCTCACTATAGAAATATTTTGTATAGTAAGGTGTGAAACATACATCTCTGTGGACCGGGGGCGTCATCTCCCTCTGTTTCCATGCCTTCATAGCCGTGTATCTCTTCGCGCGCTTCGCGGTCCCCGCCAAAACCACGTCCTTTGCGTTTCCTAACCTTTTCCTTCAGCTTGGAAACTCCTTCTATAAAAACAAAACACTCGTGTTACACATGTTGGTCGTTTTTTGACCTAATTAGACGCCTTGTGACTTTCTCTTAGTTCCAGGCATTACTCAACCTCAACCCCCAAGAAAACAAGCCATATTGAACAAATAAAGTAACATGAATAAGTTCAAACTTGTAATAATGTCTAAGTTAACTCTGACACGGAACTTCTGAAAATGCTTTGTTTTTGTGTTCAAATTAATCTAGTTTAATCTAATGTCACTGATCCGGAAAGTGAAAGGTATCGAAAGCGAAAACATATTAAAATCAATGCTTGACAACTATTGTCTATTATAATAAAAACACCCAAGTTCACAGCTCAATAACGGCGAATGGGCAACTTTAAATCGCATAATACACTAATTACAGCATGTTTTCAAGACTTACGGTCGCCTCCATCCTCGTCAATTTCGAATTCTTCAGCGTTATCAATATCTAACACGTCCGCCATGTTGAAGAGCTTGGCTTGGATTTTGTTGACGGTCAAGTGCTGCGCTCTACAGAACCTACTGCCCATTTAAATTGAAGGCGGGATGGACAAACGAATTAACCGAATCGACGGAAAGTAAGAAAAGATTAGGTATTTAAATGAAAAGCAACGTCTTAAATCCCCATGGAAAGCTATACATGATTTTTAAATTTTTGCCACTTTCCAATTTCATTTAATAAACTAAACGCAACCAAAACGAGGCGAATTCATTCAACCGAAACTATATAAACAAATCCAACAAAAAACGAACTGCCAAAAATGCAGAACGTTTCACGGAAAATAACAACACCTTTAACTCCAGCATAAATGAAACCGAGAAACATACAAACTCATAACTGAGACAAGCACGTAAAAAGCTCATTTCTTCGGTTTACCGGCTAATAAGGACGCCGCAAAATTCACAAGTCCTCGAGGAATTCCTCGTGCTTGTTCTATAAAAGCACCCAACTCAGCCCGGTAATTTGCCTCACTTAACGCTTGAACAGTTCGACTTTGAGCAGCAGAATCCAGTGTTAAGACATGGGCCATTAATCGAGGATACAAAGGCGTATTAACTAACCGGGCTTCCCAATTGGCCTCCAGGACTAAAGCGAGGACCTTCTCTTCATAAACTTCAGCTGGTATCTATAAAAACAAATTCGCCTCGTACACAACTTGAAATCTATGCTTTTGATTTAGCTTACTTCACTAAGACTTGCCAAATGCTGAATTACGTCTTCTTCTATATGCCGAATGCGAGCTTTTAAGGCAATTAATAGCCGCAACCGCAAGTTCTGAATCGAGCACATAATTTCGTAAATTGCTTCCAAAACCTGACAGCGAAAATTAATTTCTTCTCGACATTTTCAATCAAAGTATCTATACTTTCTGTGGCAGATCGTCTACGTTTCTCAAAGCGCCTTCAACTACCGAGTTCCACGTTTCATTCCCCACCTTGTTGGCCAAAGCTTTCCGAACGAAAAGCAACCACGGATGTGACTCTCTGGAACGAAAACATGTGTGTCAAACAAAATGTCAGGACAACTTATAACAAAAACCCTACGTTTCATGCAGAAAAGGGGGCCAAAGCTGTAAAATCTCGGCTAGTGCTATAATTCCATTCTCTTCCAAGTCTTGCGCGTCTAGGAGCTTGCAGAAAAACTTGTACCGTGCCTGCTCATCCTCCAACGCTCCTTTCACGTCTATAAAGTCGCTAAATTATCCCTACTATCTTTACAATCTCTACTACCTCTATTAGTTAACTAAATTATTTGTACCTCTATAGTCAATGTCAGGCCACGCTTTCTGCAACAAAGAAATGGTATTGAAGAGCACCGCCCGCGAACCAGCCCAGTCTTCCAGCGTCAAACTCTACACAAACCCAATTTTGCCCATTAAAGCCTGCTTTACACTGCGCCTGTCAGCCTGGCATGTCAGACATTTCGGCGTTATGTCATGGCGGCCATGACACTCGATTGATTTACATTGGAATGTCAGAATGAA
>JAGJRP010000633.1:0-18276 GCA_022832235.1 Lepidurus couesii
CAATGTTCGGCGGTAGCGATATTTCAACGTTAATTCGCGATTCACATTTTTAAACGTGGGGCCCAAATTATCAAAACAGCGCTGACAGCCATGAAAGAAACAGCCATACAATTCGTAGACCGTATTTGAGTGCTGGGCATAGCCGTCAACGCGGTACTGATCAACTGAATATTCCCCTAAACCCGTAAGTGCATGCTGGATAGTCACCCCTTCGGTAACGGCTATAAAATCTAGCCATTGAATACTGGCTTGACTAAAATTGTTCCGGGCTACATAGCCTTGAATAGGGACCATGCCGATAGAGTAGGGGGTAATAAAACGATCACGATAAATAGCCATGCAAACCGAGGCAATAGTGACATATTGGAACGGATCTCAACGCGTGGTCTCCAAAAACAGTTGTCGCAAGGCCATGCAGGACCGCCTCAAGATGTCCACATCCGAACGGCAATAGGCTTCCATTTCATCTCGAAAACAAAAGACGTACCCGTGCTCAGTTTGCTCCCGGTGCCACGCCAGAAACGCCTCGCGGGATTCAGCCCCCATAAAATCAGCACCGTAGAAATGAACGGCCGGTAATGGGCCTTCGTACTCTTGATTGCTTTTCGTATTAAAGTAATGAGGGAAATAACCTTTCCTGAGCTCTTGAAGGCCAAAAATTTTCGGAAAACGAGCTAAGGGCATGGCGACGAAATTAAAACTGTCAATAATACGCAGTTCCAGGGCTGGGACCTTCATATACATGATTTTCGTACCAACGAAAATAACCTCCGGCTCCTGGCCATGTCTCAATAGGTAGTCCAGCAGAAGCGTCCCATCGTAGCCTTTCATGTTGTGAGCTAGGAGTGTGTAGCCTTTATGCTGACGACTAAAGAGCCACTCTCCGAATTCGTCCAAGGCATTATAGCCAGAGAACACCACTTCTCGACCATCGGCATACTGCGCTACACAGAAATTGACCACATGCGTCCCCGTTTCTTGGTCGCACTCAAAATCGAAAAAAAGGAGTTTCTCGTCGGCTTCGGCTACAGACCGCTGGGCTAAGAAGCATAGGTGATCTTCTCTCATCCACGCCTTACAACCCGGGCACCACTGTTCATTGCATTGGTGCCGGGCAGGCTGTAATTGTTTGAAACGGAACGTTCTACCGCACAGCGGACATCCCCACTGATATCGGCATAAGGGCATATGCCGTTGCCAACAGGCCTGAGAACGGCACACGGCGAAGCAGTGACTACAGGATACTATTACTCCGGGGAGACATTCAGTTGACCCGCAGCGACTGCAATGTTGGAGGCATGCATGCTCAGAATGATGATTATAGGCTTTATCACAAGCCATGCAATAATGACTGCGACGGTAAAATCCTTTAATGGAAGTAATCACATCATAATGTTGACGGTTGTCGCGTCGCTCGCGCAACCAGAGAAACAATGTGATTTCTTGAGGAGCACCCTTGTAGATCACTTGATTGCGGTGACTCAATGCCACCACGCGAATTTGGACACCCAAATGCCTTTCAAAAGTGGCTACTTCAGTCAAACCGCAAGGTCCTTCCACGACGCCAGCTTCCCTATGTAAGGGGGCCTTCTAAATCAAATTCCCAGCCGCAAGCTTGGGCCCACTCGGCACGTTTGACAGCGCCACGACCGTTTAAGGCATCCATTTTCCCCGCTTCATCCTTGTAGTAGAGGGCAGCCGTTAAACGCGATTCTTTAGCATCTCGACCAAAATTTAACAGTGTTTCGATCATGGCTCGGTAAGGGTAGCAAGGCACAGATTGGCTAATCATGCGGTCTTGCAACGTAATATCCACTTGAGAAAACAAACTGTGCAAGAACAAATTGACGGGGGCCACTTGACCGCCATCTACTATAACCGCATTGCCTTCCCCGGGAACAATTTTGACGGTCACTTGCAAGGTAGATTGTGCCAAATCCAAGTAGTATTCCGATGAGCCTTGAATTTCAAACGTAATGGGTCCTTCGTCAGTAGTGCTACTGACGGGATGATATTCCATAAATTTGCCTTCCTTGATGGAAAGTTGCGTGCCATCCACCTGCGTCAAGTTCATGCCCGATGTAGCCACTGGCGGCGAACGGTGATGAATGAACGCCATTGCTATCCGTCTGGATTCTTCTTCGTCCACTCTTTTTAACCAAAAATATCGCTCACAACCGGTAGATGGCTTTGACGTCGCTTCCCAGGCTTCTTCTTTTTCTTCTTATTCTTCGGAGTCGGCTTTTTTCGGGAAGACGACTGTTGCTTTCTCTTCTTGATAAAAGAAGATCCAATGCCCGATCCTTGAATGCGTCGCAACGCGTCTTCTTTCAGAGCACTGCCCAAATCACCAAAGCGACGTTTGACTGATCCTCGGAACGCTTGGCCCTGACTAAAGTCATTCACCACGTCACCTCCCGTTTTAAGGGCTTTTTGACCCAAGTACACAGCTCCTCGACGTAGCAAAGGAATAACCATTCGTACGAGACTTCCGAGGACATTCCCGAAGCCATAACCCCTTTGGCGAACCACACCATGATAGTAAGGCAAAGGATCCCAGTTCGGGCTCGTACCAACTCCACCGCCACCTCTTTGAATAGCATACAAGTGGCTGTAATCCACTAAAGCGGGTCGGTAGGGTACTCGCATAGTTAGTCGCTTTTTTTCTAGCTAGAGGCTGTAGCTAGCTCTGGCGGGTCGAAAATGTAGTTTCACGATCACTTTCCCACGTTCAAATGGCACGCGCTCTCCCAGTTCACTTCTAATATCGATTTCAATCACCTCAATGTCACGTTGACTCACAGACACGTACTGAGGAGGAGAGAAGTCTTTGTGAATTACCTCTCCATCCCGACCTTCCGCTGTTACGATGCGTAATAACGGTTTGAGGGTTCCTCCTACGTATTGAGGGTTGATTATGTTGCTATAGACGAAGAGATGATTCAAGTAGCGATGCTCATCGGCCACAAAATCCGAAGAATAAGTTGTATCAGGATAGAGGCGTCGATAACTCATTATAGGAGGGTGATTGAATCCCAGTAAATTACACAAATATTCTGAGATGTCGAGGTAGTGCGATTTCTTGATCTTGATTTTCACACGCTTAGTGATGTTATTGTACAGAAAAAAGGCATTATCCTTCACCAATTCATTGAGCACCTCGACCACCTCATCAATACCTTCATAGTAACCCGCAGGCAAAGACTGGCGTGACTTAATACGCTCTACATCCTCAAGCTCCTCCACTCGTTCGGACGAATCTAGCAAAATCCAGGCTGCCCCTTCGGGTATATTGTACCAAGTTTGGGGATAGACAATCTCGGCCAGCCCCACTTCCCAACTTTCGTTCACATGTAGAGGCTCATAGAGTTTCGTTAGGAAATGAGCCAGCGTATTGTCCGGGAAATAGTCCAAGGAAGCATCACTCGGGAGTGTCACATAGAAGCTCATACTGACGAGGGGAGGCGGTCAAACAGGAATGATGGCTCCACCCGCTGTGGCTCCTATTCTTATAGCCTCTGTACTCGCTCAGCCGGGATCCATTCGTCAAACTCGGGCCCGTAGCCTTGCCAGCGCACGAACACTTCCCTTTGACCTCGGCGTTGCCTGTGGGCTAAGATTCGGTCGAGGGCGAACAAGCCGCCCAAATCCATGTCGACTTTTTGCAGTTCTTCAGGATAAAAGGAACCTTTTAGTGGTTCGCCACGCAAATCTTCTACTTTATACACAGGGGGGCGGCGTCGACGGAGAGCTTTGGTAATACGAAACAATTCCTGAGTCCGGTTTCCCACATAACCTTTGGTAAATTGAGCTTTCACTTTGCTTAGGCGAACGAGATCGCCAGGGCGGAAGACCAGGGAACGTTGACTAATGGCTCGGGGCCTCACCTCATCATGCCATTGTCGGCCATACAAGTGACGTAAGACTTGGCGACTATTTTCGCGCGTGACTTCCATTGGTTTCATACCAATACTGCGATGGAAAGTGCAGTTATACGAATGAACTAAGGCAGGCAGAACGTCAATATAGCGATGAGTGTTGCGCGCTGTGAAATATTTCCACATTTTTTCTTTCAGGGTCCGATTAAAACGTTCCACCACAGAAGCTTTTTTCTCGGACTCGGTCGTAAAAAAACGAATGCCTTGTCGTCTCAAATAGGTTTGAAAAGGTTTGCCGAGAAATTCTGTACCCTTATCCGTTTGCAATACTTCGGGTTGAGCCCCAGCTTCCCTTAATATAGCTTGAAAAGCTCGGACCACGCTGGCTGGCTTTTTGTTGACTAAAGGCTTGACGAAAGCCCTTTTGGAAAAGACATCGATACACGTTAACAAATAAACGTTGCCTCGATTAAAACGTTTCAACGAACTAACATCTACCAAATCCGCTTGGAACTGTTCAAACATGCCGGTCACAATGACCCGACTGCGAGGAAAATGACGGCGAGCCGGGCGATGCATCGTGTACGCTTCTTGACGCCTTAACCAAGCTACCAAGTCCTGTTGCCTAACTCGCTGCCCCTGCTCTTTCAAGGCTCGCATGAGCGCCGTTATCCCCCCAAAACTGGCCGGAGACCTAGGATTATAATACACCGCCTCCATGTTGTTGTCGTTGTGATTCGAACCCACTGAAACCCAGACCATCAAACAAGAAACTGACCAGCTTTGACGCAACTACTCGTGTCTTTATACGAAGACTCGTCTAAACCTGCCCATACCTGTCCAGATCCTACGTCGAGTCATGTAAAACAAGTCCCAAACACACACATTCCATACATGCGTGTGACCCAGTGGATAGAACGCCAACGTACGGGTCGAAAGGTCCCAGGATCGAAACCCGGTCGGGGGCGGCACTTTATTTTATCTACCCCATAAAAAAATGGCACTCAATACGCCTGCCTAAGGGGGGTGTCGTCATGACGAGCCGCCGCCGCCGCCGCCGCTACGGTCGACCCGGCCCCAGGCTAGAGGGCTTCAGCTAGCTAGCTAGCCAGGCTGGTTTGCAAGCCTACAAGCTAACTAGGAAGCAAGCAAGCAAGCCAAGGCAGGGTAAGTACCTCGCCAAGAGAGGGGGACTAAAACCGGTTTCAAAGCTAGCCAAGGCAGGGGACTAGGACTTTGACTCGGGTTTGAATTGGCCGCGTGGGCGGGGAAGCAAGCAAACAAGCCTAAGCAGGGTACCTCGAAAGAGAGGGGACTAAAACCGGTTTCAAAGCTAGCCAAAGGCAGGGGACTAGGACTTTGACTCGGGTTTGAATTGGCCGCGTAGGCAGACTTCAATAAAAAAAAAGGGGCGGGGCGAACCATAAGAATCCTGCAATCTGATTGGCGTCCCATAAAAATTGAACGGGGGGAGGAGCGTCCTATAAGAGGAAAGGGGCGGGGCGTCCCATACGGCTATGTTATACTACTAAGGTATACGGGAGCCTTAATCAAGGAAAATTTTCTTGGAAAGATACCTTGAACATAATACCATTGGAATGAAGTACTAGTTTTTGTTGTGAAAAGATATTTTATTAACAAGGTCTTAGCGAAGCTTAAAGGCGTTCGTTGGTTTTCTCGGATGCGGTGCTGTACATGGCGTTTACTGAAACCGGCGGTACCATTTAGTAGGCCAAATTAAGGGTTTTCAAACCTAAGGGGAGGGTGTTCAAACCCAACGGAACCGATTGGTAGCTCAAGACGGGGCTACCGTGTAACTTGAGAACGGGGGAACCATAGGATACTGCGACGGGAGTGGCGACATGTTGGACGACAGGGGAGACGGCTGCGTAGGCATGAGCTTGGTTCACACTGTATGCGAAGTTTCCACCCAAGCGGTCAGACTGAACAACCGCACTGTCGTGGCTAGGAGCACGCACCAAGGTAGTAGCGGGGATGGGGGAAATCAGTCCAGCATTGGCGGCAGCAAAGGCCAAAACGAGAACCGCGAACTGTCGGAAAATACAATCAAACTTTGGGAAAATTTATAAAGAAATATACTTACGACTTGCATGATGATTGTTTTGCGGAGTTTTAGATGTGAACGCTTTGAAAGTTAGAGGAGTTGTTGGTGATAAGCTAGGAGTTACCAACGTCTTATATACAAAGGACAGCGTATGCAGCATGTATTAAGAGTACATTTTTGTGTAAAAAATATTGTCAAGGTGACCACCTTTGTAGTTCCTTTTCTAGTACCTTTGTGTCCTTTGAGGAAATGCTTGAGTTGGGAAGCCTTGAGCGCCTAAAGTACGGGTGTGGTGATGCCCAAGACAGCCAAAGTGTGCATTTCCGTTAGGACTGAGCCGTTATATCGAAGGAGAGCTATAAAGGTAGATCGGGACAACCTGTTCAGGTTGTGTTTCACTTATTGCTTGTACACCACCCTAATTTGTTGCGTCAGATTATGTGTGCAAAACAGCCAACGAAGTACTGTGATTTTTGTTCGTTCTTGCCTGTTTCATTAAGGTTTTTTTAAATTTACAAAATATTCCGGAAAGAAGAGAAGAAGTCCATTATTGGTTAACCAACCGTTACCAGATTTTTTAGTCAAATTGTTAATTCGAACGAAGATTCAAATGGAGATTAAAATTTCTAGGAAATTCAGCTTGAGTTGCATGGTTCAAGGATCTTAAGTTGTTACCCGGGGAGACCTTCAAAATAAAATTGGGCTGAGGTACTGTAATGGTTCGTATAAATTTAAGAACAAAAAGGGATTTCTGAAATAATGGGAAGGTTCAGCTCGGTCTCATATAATTGCACTATATATTGCAAGAGTAGGAGATTAGCTCAGCCCACTCTTTCATGGCGAAACAGTTATCGGTGTAACTGTAATGAGTTATGATTGAAGAGAGTGAAAATTTAAAAGACTAGCTTTGAAAAACTAATCATTACATTAATACGTTCTAGAGAACAGTAACCTTCCTATCCTAGTAATGGGAAATACCCATTCCGTGCCGCCCAAAATTCCTTAAATACTTGATCTAAGCTTTCATTTTCAGGAAATTTTTTAAAGGAATAAAGGGAAATTGGTTCGCCACATTCAACCCAATTATTGGACCAAATAAATGCTGAATTGAACCCTCAAACGGGCTTCAAAAACATTATGTAAACACGAGTCTCTGAAATCTATCAACAATGAACACACACCCCGCACCACACACACAAAAAAACACGTACGACAACTATTACGAGAGTACCACCTACATATGATAATACATTGGAGGATTGCAGTAATGAGATCAACAACGGAGCCTCATATGCGTTAAAGAATAATAATAATAAGGAAAATTAACGGAGAATCTATGTTGAAATCCAACGGAAGAAAACTCGCCTAACTGTGACATGACTATAAGAAAAATGCAATCGAACCTAAGTGCTTCTAACTAAATCTTTTAAATAATGACTATTTTTGTTTCTCTCCTTTCGAGATCCATTTCGGGAACGCGAGAAATAACTTCGAAAATAATACACGTCCATAATCAATTATAGTCATATAGACAACGCAGGCTCGCACAATAGATTATGATTGCTGAAACTGTCCAGTATACATTAACTGATACATTAACTATTTATACATTAACTTTCTGTGATTGATCGTATGGCGTTCCATTGCGGGTTTCAGTATGGAAACCAATTATCTATAGATCAGGGCTGTCCAACTTCTGACCCACTGAAGGCCACGTTACTACGCAAGCATCAACCAGGGGGCCGTATTAAGACGTTAACAGGGGGGGAGGCATCCTATAATTTTGATAGCATAACATGTAAGCTTTCGACTTTTCAAGTTTTCTACGATTACGATAAGGTATTTTATTCCTTCGCTACATTACTTTAGGCAAAAGTGTAGCGAACCTAGTACATGTGACGGTGTAAATTTCCAAATACTTTTGTAGAAGTGGTAGGGGCCCGGACAAAAGCCTCTCGGGGGTCGAATCCGGCCCTCGGGCCGTCAGTTGGACAGCCCTGCCATGGATGAAATACACTTATTTATCATAATTGCTTTGCTATCTGATGAATTCAGCTCCGAATAATTTAACTCTAGGAACAGGCAAAAGATGGACTAGCCAAGGGTCAACTCAATGGTAACCAAATACATTTTGCATTGATTAACCATGAAGCACTTTGCAGACTCTTTAAGATTAAGTAGATCCATAAGAACCTTAAAGAAACATGGAAACGTTCGTTCACCGGGAGGCAATAAATAGATACCCGTAGCTTGCTTTGAGGATCAGAGTTAAGACATGCTCACAACAACAATCATGGTACCGCTGCTGGTCAGCTTGACTTCTTCCAAACCATTAGGTAGAACATTATTCGCCATTTGCTAATTTTGTGAAAAGCTAACATTTGTAGTGCTGGTTTACCAGAACGACTTTGAACTAAACAATGTGGTTATTGAAAACGACACGTACAATTTGCTGATACTGCGAAGCTTCCAGATCGAACAAGCTATTTCCATTGTTCGGGTACTGCGACTAACAAAGCGCACCAGTAAGTCATAGAGCCTTTCAGTATTTGTTACGGCTCGAACGACGTTTCTCACACGTAACACTAGGGATTCAAAGTCGGTTTTTCGTGGGAATTAAACGCTTGTCTATTTTAATCGGCATAAAACAAATAACTGAACAATTACAATAAACTAAAGGGTAAACGTTGAGAAGAAGCCCACGATCTAGTCGCTACGTAGTCTAACATGTGGTCAGTGTTAGAGTCAGAAGGCAACAACGAGAATCAGAAACAGACAGTCGGTCAAATAGTCAAGAGTCTTTGTCTGTTAGTTCAATGCGAAACATGCCTTTCGCACATGTGTTTGCAGTTAGGTTTTTCATGCAACAAATCTTCTCAAGGGATTCCATGTACGAGGTAAAAGGTACCCCTTGCCTAACTGTCAGTCGAAAGATTCAATTTTCGTCCCAGTTTTATGACATAATAGACCATCGCTGGGCCTTCGGTCCCTGCCTCCGTGGGAACGGTCAGCAGCCGCTCCGACCAAGGCATACCAGTTCGACGGTCAAGCGATGGCCTGTCATAAACAAAGGGTAGGTCATTCAGTCAAATAATTAGTTTAACTGAGTCACGGGTCAGATATTATATTATATAAATAGTTCGTCCTTTCCGGAGTGATCCGGAACAGTATTCTTTTCTTAATATTATACAATTGTATTATATTATTTAGAGCTAGATGACGTTAGTGCTATAACTTCAAATTCCGTGGTACTTAATATCGGTGATCCGGATCGCCTATTTCCTTTGATCAACCAAAGACTGGAATTACTGCAACATCCAGTAGCTTCCATATGGACACTTCTAAACAACAAAGGCCCTTGCCAAAAGCACCCCACAATCCGACCGGAGATTATACCCTCAGACAGTACACCTACGCATGCGCACAAGATACAAATCAACGCTAACGCGCAGGTTGGATTCGTTCGCGAGACAAAAGGAAGGATTGGGAATTGCGACGGAACCAAGAGATTTGAGAAACAGCACTTGAAAGCTGGTACTTACGACGTAAGTTTGAATCAAATTCGAATGATTTAGTTAGTAGCAGTTCGATTACAATTTCTTTTGCAGTTACCGCCTTTCACTAATCATGGAAAAACCATTGAGAACACAACATTTTGGCAAGGCATTGAGATAGATATATTTAAAACGATATGCGAGAGTCTACATTTGACGTACACAATGTTTCAAGCTCCCGAAAATAACTTCATCATGAACTATTCAAAACACAACTTGGTTGACATGATGAAAGAAAAGGTAAAATTTCCTGTGCAACTTATAGTTTTGAATTAGAGTCTCTAACACTGTCGTCTTCTCTGATTGCTAGGAAGTTGATATCGCTGTCTCTGGACTTGTTTACAACAGTGACAGGGCTCAAATATTTGACCTTATATGGCCTAGTTATTTTGGTAACTGGATTATAGTGGTACCACCACTGGCAGTAGAGTATGACTTGCTATCTAATGTCAAACCTTTCCAGGCATCGGTGAGCTAAATTTTGATTCAATTCAATGGAGCTTTTTAACGTTAGATTACTGTACAACTTTATTGTACTTTATTTTAACCTTAATTACTTTAGAAAATGCAAGTTAATTTTTCACCAACGCGGTAAAGCGGAGTCATACGTTTGGAAACCTCGCCCTTCACACATTTATCAAATATATTACTTGATAAAAATTGCACACAAATCAAATACGTGATTCTATTATTATCGTGTACGCCGTTTTATTTGCGCGTTCTTATATAACCACGCGAAACCCTGCACGCCATCTATCGGTGGCTAGGGAGTAAACAGGACAAATTATACGGAAGCGTAACTACGAGATATTATGACTTATTAAAGGTCTGGGGCGCGATTACCTTTTGCCTTGTACTTCTGTCAATTATAATGTGGGCACTAGCGAGACAACTCAGGATGGAAAGCGAATTTAGTTTAGGATTCCTTTACAATTTGTCGCTCATAGTTGGTCAAGGTAAATTCCAAAAAATTTAACAATAAGTAAATAACAATTGTTTACCACATTTAACAAGTAACAGACCTAATTACTATATTTCAATCATTATTAGAGTCCAGTTTTTATGATTTATATTTTCAGGTGGATTCAATCCGAGAAATCTGCACGGGCGATTTCTCCTGTGTGGTTGGAATCTCGGAGCAGTCGTCTTAGTATTCGGATATACATCAATCATGATTTCTTTCATCACTGCGCCCGTAGCGGATTTTCCTGTGAAGAAATTCGAAGATTTTGTCACAAAAGACGCATTGAAACCTGTTTCCAACAGGAATCTCTACTTGACAGCACACTTTCTGGTAAGTAAAAAAACTCGTAAGTAATATAACCTGTAAATTAAATTAGCAAGCGAAATCCGGGTACCAAAAGCAACTCGGCGATACATTACGGAGATGTTCGTCTTGCCAAGTATCAACCGACGATGAGGCGATCACCAAGGTCATGGAAGGGAAATATGGCTTTCTGACTGTAAGTACTTATTTGAAGTATCGTATAACTATAGACATTTCTTATAGGGCCAGCCAATTGCTGAGACTCTTTTAATTCAAGACTTTCGGTCCACTGGTCAATGCAGATTAGCATTATTGTTACCCCAAGATGAATTACTAGTCAGTACTGGGTGGTACATGTCAAAGGACCTTAAAGGATTAACCGAGGTTTTTAGAATTAAGTAATTTTGAAACCAAATAAAGCTAAGAATATCCATGATTTTAAATGTTAAAGTCGTAAAAAGTGCTATAACGCAAATTTTTACATTACGTTTCTCTTTAGGGTTATGACGGCGCATGAAAGTGGCATCACTCGATACATTTATCGGCAACATCTCCGGGAAATCCCATGCTACGTAATGGCAAATTTAATTCCGAAATACGAAGAATCGCCGCTAACGATCATCCAACTCCAAACGGCGTTTGCATTGCTGGCCATTGGATGGTTTGCATCTGTCGTTGTCTTTCTTTCCGAGTTTTTGAGAAAAAGAAAACGTAATCGGTTTTGCAGGTGAATTGAAATAAATATAAAAGACAGTAGAAAATCTTTGACGGGAATAAGTGGCAAAAGAGAAACTAAACAGAGTTACCAAATTCTTCCTCGTATTTATCAATTATCCTTTTAATATCGCTTTAATATTTAAAAGAACAATATGTTTTTACTTTTTGCTTTTTACACTGCTTTACTTGAAGCCAGTGCCATTTGACAGACATTACAGCATTGTCCTTTCATTATTGCAAGCAAGCTCTCCAAGCTTCTAAAATATGCTAAATAGAATATCAAACAATGAGCGGTCGTCACAGTGATTATTTAAGCACTAAAATTCTCTGAAATTTGTCAACAATTAACTTACGCATCTTTATGTATTGTAATACAGTGGGTGATCGGTTAACGAACATAATCCGTTCCAAGAAAAATATTTGTGATGTATTCCAATATCAAATTTTTGAACAATGCATTTTTTAAGCTAATGGAGGGAAAGAAAGTACAAGCTCCAATGTTCGGAGTGAAAGAAAGTACAAGTTCGTTATCCTAACCTAAGTTCTTATGGTTATCCTAAGCCTAACCTAAGAATCGTTATCCTTTATCCTATCCTAATCGTTAACCTAATCCAACTACCAATTTTCAACTCGAACAACACCTGTTTATCATTCTTTTCCGGAGAACGTTTTGCAACAATATGACACACTAGTGTGACTTTTGAACCCCGGGTTTTTAACCGGAGACCATGTTGGTTCTGTTAAGTGTTCGTTATGCGATCATAAATATGCGCAAAAAAAGTGTTCGTTATCCGATCACCCACTGTATAGATAGAGAATAGAGTCAATAAAAACGAAACTGATAAAGTTTTTAAATCAATCATTACCTGAACAATTAGCGTATTTATCGGTAGTTCTACACATTGTCACGTTCTCTAGAATGAATACTAAATTAAAATTTAATTACATCAAGGCTGTTTGTTTTCTTTTGTTAACCAGCAGTCCAACCACGCCATGACAGTACTCGTTCTGCCCTCTGGTGGTAGCGACGGGGACGAGTCGACTCACTACAAGTCCAATTCACTACAAGCCCCCTTTCACCAGCTTTCACTAATCTTTGACAACTCACTACATGACAATTCACTACACTAGTATGTCATCTATTCCTATAGGCAGTGACAAACTCAACAACGAGATGTTGTTCTGTTCCATTTTATCAAAAACTTCAAACATTTCTTCTTTTTTTGGTCTCCGATTGTGCATAAATTCCGCATTTGTTGTGTTCCATTGTATCTAAAAGTTTCTAATATTTTTTTTAAATGAATTTCTAATATTTTTATTATGAATGCTTGAGTGAAGCGCGAAAATGCTTGAGCAAAACATAATATTACAGTAAATATAAAAATAGGAAACAAAAAATTCTTTCTTCTTGGTATTTAAGTCGAACCTTGCCATCTGTTGAAATAAAATACTGCAGCGAATGCATTATAGTGAGTTGTCACTGCCTAGGAATAGACGACATACTAGTGTAGTGAATTGTCATGTAGTGAGTTGTCAGCGTGGTGCTACTGGTGCTGTTGGAGTGAGTTGTCAAGGATTAGTGAAAGCTGGTGAAAGGGGGCTTGTAGTGAATTGGACTTGTAGTGAGTCGTCTCTTACCCGTGGTTCCTCTATGGCTCAAACTGGCATATTGTGGGCGGACAATACGTCACGGAGCTCACGTGACCGCGCTGGCCAATGGCAAATATGTCCCGTTTGAATGTTAGACTTCTTATTTTCTTATTATCTAGTTTTCATTTTTAGCGTATGATAAAAAGACACATAGAACTGGAAACTAAATTTTTTACTCCTTATTATAAGACAAAGTTGTTTTTTGGTAGCTATTGCTCTTTAAACTATCAAGAAAACATGATGGGCTTTTGAATACTATACCGACCGCGACAAGGAAAATCAACGGAAAACGTGTGTTCAAAATTAACGGAAGAGAATTCCCATCAACATGACTGTATGCTATACTAAGATTGTCAATCGATCAACTGCTATTTAAAAATATAGTTAACATTTATTTTTCCGTTAGGTTTACATGAATTACTACTGCTGACATTTTTTGTGCTTAATTTGACCCTTAAAATAAAACATTTTTTTATAAACATAGACATAAAAAATAAACATTTAGAAAGTTACTTTCAAAGGAACCCTTTCTCAACAAAACGTAATAAAACCAACAAATTAAGTGCAGGAAAAAGGAGAAACCTATATACGAATGCCGCCGCAACTAAACGCATTATCAGGGTCTTCTCCACCAATAATAAATTAGGGCGCCTATCAGTTGTGATGAGCAGGATTGTGTTTTCTGTCTTCAGTAGCAGTTATACCTACAGTTGTGAAGTATCGCAGGTGACTTGAACTCGTTAAAAAAACATGGAAAATATGAGTTGTAGAGCGCAGGCTTTCGCAATGTCTGCCTTACTTGGTTGCGAAAAAAATAAGCGCAAAATTCCCGAAGAAGAAGAACGAGAAAGAAGTCCAACTCCGAACAAAATTAAACGTTCTCCAGACGCAGATTTTGATAAACATTTACCTGGTTCTATACGCGCAGAACTTCTTGACAGAGGCCTTTGGCAACAGTTCTTCCAATTGGGTACAGAAATGATCATTACGAAAGCTGGCAGGTATAAGAAATAACCAATTGTACAACCCTAATGATCCTTATTGAAAATGGAAACAGACGCATGTTTCCGTCGCTCAAAGTTGGGCTTGGCAATTTAGAAGACGAGTCTTTTTACATCGCATATTTGGAAATCGAACCCGTAGACGACAAACGCTACAGATACGTGTACCAGAGGTAAAGTAAAAACTTTTGCCGAACTTTGGTTTTACTAAAAAGGCGTACGGGTGTAGTTCACAGTGGGCCGTTGCCAGCTCAGGCGACAGTCCCCCATCTTGGAACCACCGCTGTTACGTTCACCCAGATGGACCGGCTTCCGGTCGCCAGCTACGACGAGTTGTCTTTGATCGCCTGAAACTTACCAACAGTCGCAAACCTTCCCTGGGTCAGGTAAATGGTGTTACAGAAATCTTGCACCTTCAGTTTAAACGTATAATTGCACCAATTACAATGGAGTGACATGGATTTTAAATCGATTTAGATTTCCTTACACTCGATGCACAAGTACCGACCCAAGCTCTTCATCCAGAAATTAAACTCTAGTGACTTAACGCTCTTATCCAATCCTGACACGTCCATCATGAATGTCATTCAACCTGATAGGGCTGAGAGCTTTGTGTTTCCCGAAACTGCCTTCATCACCGTCACCGCTTACCAAAACCATGAAGTAAACAAGAGTGAATCATTGCACATCAGCTAGCAATTTTCTTACTCATTGAATCATGTTTGTTGAAGATTACGCGCCTGAAAATTGCCAGCAACCCTTTTGCTAAAGGTTTTCGCGAGAACAGCAGAGAAAGGTAAAAAGATTCGACGCATTAGCCATGTGACTGCTAATCTTTGGGGTGGGAGCCTCGGAAACAATGCTGGGATTGTCTCACTTATCTTTAATTTGGAAACAAAGGTTTCCCGGCAAAACGCCGCCTGATAAGTGATGAAACAACGCCGCTTAGCTCCCCCCCCCACACAATCCAGTTGACTCGAGAACGTTTCGCTAGACACGGTGTACATAGGTGCTTATTTCTTGCTAAAACACGTCCAGCTCATAACATTAGCAAGGTCAGAATCTTGACAGCTTATCGAAAAGGGACGCGTTGACAACAATGCCCACCTTGTTCTCCTAAAAGGGGAACAAGATAAAAAGACTCCAGCGATGAACTCAACGCCAAAACAAACGAGCAACTTTACACCGCTTTAATCATCTCATTTTATTCTTATTGCTTTTTTCCCTTTCATTTATAGGTGTTACTCAAACTTCCGTGGACTCGAATCAACAAGCGCCTCAGCCCACCCTTGGCCCACGCTCATGACGTCATCAGATGCACTGCATCAACATGTATTCACGACACAAAACCTGTGGTACAATAGCATCAATGTTTGTTGGCTTAACCCAGCATTACCTCTCCCCATGTTACCCTGGCGGACAACTCCCAATGATGCTTTTACAAGTGACGAATCACAGTAGAACTCAATAATCGGACAGTTTCATGGAATTCTGCTACTCAAACAACTGCAGATCAAGTTTGACCACAATGTCACCGCATTCCACTTCATGCAAGGGCAAGCGTTTCGTAACGGGCCCTTTCTGAGCCATTCCACATTGATACACTTCCCACATGGCAAACTCGGTCCGACCCAAAAATTCTAAGTAAAAAAAAAGCCACAACAATGGAATATTAAGTGAAATTTCAAATACATACATAATAACCAAAGATGAAGCGAACATTCAAACACAACACTGAAAATTCAAGTGAAAATTTAAACAGATCCACAACCATGGAAACACGCAGTGAAAATTCAAACCCATCCACAACAATGAAAAAGTGTCCTTACCGTTGGGTGAAAAATAGTCTTTGTCAAATACAGTAAAGCAGAGAACATCTTGTCGAAGGTCTTTGACGAGAAACTGCATCGACGCATTCCATTTCGGGTTCACGGTATTAGCTACCACTTTCGTTCGGTGTTCTTGCGAACCCATGGTTACTTCGCAATACGGGTCATTTTTACCTAAAATGCAACGCGCAGTAAACGTACAGTACACGAATCAATTTAGAGTGATTTTAAGTGTGCAGGTTCATCAAAGGTTTTGGACGGGTAAAGATAAAGAAGGGGTGAACATTTGTATGCAAACTAAAAAGTACCTTTGCTGTGCTTTAGAGCCAAACCTACTCCTTCAACTACGATAACTCGGAGTCGAGCCACGGGTGTTCTAGAACGCTCTAAACATGCAACAGCCGAAAGAGAACCAAGAAAAAGATGTACACAAAACAAGACGTGAAAGTTAATTAGAAATATGCATGCGCTATGTTAGACACCGAATACAAGCTTTTTGCTACCAAACTAACCACTTCTAAGTCAGGAAAAGGTGTGGGCGTAGATTGCTGGCATTCCAACGCCAAATTCGGTTAACTTACTGTTAGGCGATTGTATTTGCAGATTTACGCCTTCAAGCACGACTACCAATACGCGACCACACGCATTCACGTGTCTATCCTCTAAAAAATGCATGATTATTTCCCGATCTTCACGTTGTGTCATCACTTCCATGGCTGCCAACTTGTTCCTTCTAACTTAGTGAAAAAATTTTTAAATATTCAGAACCTTACTTGACTTTTGGCGTTGCAGAACAGCACGCTCCACTTCTATAAAGCTCCGGCGCGATTCTTCTAGCCGTTTCAACCATAACGTCTTCTCGGATGTGGAGAGCGCCGCTAACTGAACTTTGTTCTCCAAATCTTGTACTGAGAACCCTTCGCTCAGGTTTGAATCTTCCGTGGTGGAGATAAGTGTCTCGTTAAGGAACAGGGGCTAAAGAAAATTATATGCATCTAAGTTATCTGCATTATGTATATTAGAGGATGGAAGATGTACTCACTTTCTTGTAGATCCTGAAGGAATGCGTGGTCGTGCTAGCGAACAAGTACTGCATGTTGAGATTCGCCAAGGGCTTGTTGGCTTGAGTTAGGAGTAGGAAGTCGTTAAACAAAAACCCCATCAGCTCTTTTCCGCTCTTGGGCTAAAAAAGCACACATATGAATGTGTCTGCTGAAACATTTCGTACATTTCTTCTAAAGTACCGTACTTTTTTCAAATAGCCGTAGTGGACCAACTTCCTTGGACCAAGGATGTTCGTCAAGGATGGAAACACTAATGGTTCAGGCAATCCTTCGCATACTACGTGTTTCTGGAGCCATTCTAAGCGGTCTGAATTCTCTTGTTCTCGAACCCCTTCGTTTATCTAGCAAAAAGCAATAGAAAATACAATAAATAAACAAAATGGAGACGACAAAGAGCCGTACTTGACTGCAAAGCAACTCGGCTTTACCGAACGCTTCTTCCAACTGGACTCGATCGGGATGAGACCCATCCGTGCTCTCCAATATCTACTCCACAAAACAAATAAAATCTCAATAAAATCACAACATAAAAGTTCTCGTCATTTCACGATTCAACCTTTTTTATCAGAAGCGGATACTTTGTTATCCGCTGCATAGGTTTCAACAGAAACGACGATAAAGGCATTCCCTGCGCTCTAGGATCCTTTTGACAATCTTTGAGCACCTTTGCAAATTCCGGAGAAGTTTCGAATTTCTTCTGCAGCAATGCAGCGCCACTCAGCTGTCGACTGCAGAACCGAATGTACGGCGCCATATGCGGCAACTAGTCACATACAACCAACACGTACGTGTCAATAGCTTTTAAACCCTCTCCACAAAAAGTAATTTACATTTTCGCATAAGATGTCTCCAACCGTTTGCACGATTCCATTGGTGCTCATCTTCTTCCTGACTCGGAACGCTCTGAGAGACTTGTTACTGGCCATAATTAGTTCTTTCCAGTTCACAAAGATAGTATCCAACTCTTCCGTGGTCAAAACCGCTGCCCGAGCCAACGGTTTTCGGAACGTCTAGCAAAATTGTACCTTCATTAGTTCGTGTTTCGCATTAAAGGTCACCCAAAGGCGCGAAAGATGCCACACTTACGTCAAGTACAATGCTCATATCTTTCATGTATGTTTCTTCAGTGGCAATGAGCTCAAGAATATGGTCTTGCCGTTTCCTTTCCAGTGGTGTCAAAGATGAGAGAACGGGTACTAAGGAATTATAAACTATTCAGGAACCTTTGTGTCTGCACCCCCCCCCCCCCCC
>JAGJRP010000633.1:18304-35173 GCA_022832235.1 Lepidurus couesii
TTTTTTTTTTTTTTCTGCGATGCTTCCATTTATTATAGTTTCCTTCGAGTGGTGGGACCAAGTACTTTATTTAGGGTCAAGAGTAAAGAAGAGCCCAAGCTAAAGTTTCCACCCTGCTAGGAAGCAAAAGAAGCAACAATAAAAAAACAGAAACAAAATGGTCGCCACTTGGAGAGTATTTTGAATTTACGAAAGCCATTCACATACACACAAGCCACAAAGAGGAGAAAATGGCTGTCTAACAATGAATAATTTAGTATTATGAACATTTTTTCTCGTGCGAAAGTTTAAGAAAGTCGGCGTGCCCACTACCAACAACAACTAACTGGGCGCCATATAAAACAACGTCGAAAAAGCGGCAAAAACGTAACATGCATTCCACATAACACACATCAAAGAGCGACGAGAACTGTTGGAAACCAACACACAAATAAGTCCTAAACTGGACGAGAAGATTTTTGAATGACAAAAGCCCCACATAACTTTTGGTGTCTTTTTAAAATAAAAACCGACGAATAGGTTGTGGTAGTGGGCCCCGGGGGAACTTTATCCTAGAAAGAATACAAACCAGATTTGTTGTTTTTCTTTCCTTTTCTTTTGGTACTCCAAAGAAAGGAGAGAAATAAGAATCAAGGAAATCATACAAGGAAATAATAATGAGAAAATATGAAAGAGGACGTTTGGAAAAGCAAAATGAGAAGTTTCTTAGTAATGTACTTACATTGCTGAGAAGAAGATGGCGACGATTCAACGTAATTGGCTGGAAAAAGGCCCATCACGTTCCGAAGCGATCCTCGCCACCAAGATGCCTCATCTTTGCTTATAACCTGGATCGCATCGCCAGCCACGAAGCTTAGCTCGTCCTGATTTTGAGCCGTATATGGAAACAAAGCAATGACCGTTTCTAAGGTTTAAAAAATAATACGAAATATCGGTTAATTGTAAGAATCTTGGGTGAAACGGGCTAAATACTAACCTTGGAGCACTGGAGGCGGGACCGCCGGTGAGTGGGTGGGGATAGTAGGCAAAGTAGGTGTGTCTTCGCCATCATCTCTCATTTCCATGGGTACCGGAGTGGTACGAGTGCTACCTGAGCTGAGTACTTTGACATAGGACGCGGGAAACCAGCCCACTTGACGTTTCCGTCCTTTCGCCTAAAGTTCAGAAGTCTTATCACTATAGGCCGACAGTGACATCATTTCAAAATAAAGACTGACTTGAAGTTCGCCTTCCCACCAACCAGAGGTCGATTTCTTCTTAATCATAATCAACTGCCCGCGTTGCAATGATAACTGCTCCGACGACGTGGCCGTGTAAGGTGCAACCACCGTCGCGATCTCGGGTTTTCGTCCTTTCTGCTACAAAAACGAAACATTAGGATGCTAAAAGCAATCTAATCTTGGACAGTAAGCAACGCCAATTGGAATAATTAAATTTTGGCCCGTGACCGAGTAATCAAACTGAACGAACAATGAAACAAAGAAAGCAAAAATACAGCCTGGAAGTCAAATTGCTTCAGGGAGTAGAAATGATCAGTCGTGCTGTTAATCGTGAGTCATCATTACGTACAGTAGTTGGTAACAGTAAGTTACCGCTGTGCTACTAACAACAATGAAGCACATGATGAACAGCAATTTGTTAAGCTCCCGTATACCTTGGATAACTAATGCGAAACAGTCACAGGTGGCACTGATGTTTGTTAGTGTTTAAAAGCTTTGTGTAAGAAAGTTAAAAAAAAAATTTAGCTATTTTGCCAGCAAAGTTTCTACGCTTATTTTGCTTCTGAAAAGTAAAACTTGTCACCACAGTTTGCTGTAGCAGCACAATGTCCCAAATCAAGTCGACGAACTTTCTGGAACAAGATTTACCAAAAATGGCTTGTCACGTCAGATTTGAAAGCAACTTAAAACAAGTTTTTTTTTAGGCAGCTAGTGCACAACCAAAAGCAACATTTTTAGGTAACGTATCTCACAAAGTTGCAAACTTCATTGGCATGTTACTAACTTACTATTCACTGGGAAGAAAGGCTGATTGGTTGTGCACTAGATGTTAGTATGCTCAAGCTTACTGTCAAAGAATTTTTGCATGAAATGTGCTGGTTTTAACGAAATGTTGTTCCGAAGTTTCCCATGATAACTACCTATACCCAGCTAAGGTATACGGGAGCCTTAATGCCTGCCAAAACAAGTTTTGCTTCCAGAAAGTATTATAAGCATTGTGAGTGCGGGTGCAATTATAAGCCAAGAAGACGAAAGATAGGGAGAAACAAACGCAAGGTAGCCCCGTTCCGGCTTTACCTGGAAAATACTAGGCGAAGCAGCTCCACAAGTACCGGGAGTATGTGGCGATGACGCAGACAACTCCTTTTTTTCGTTACGAAATTGGAAGTACAGTAGCCCCCAGAAAACATACAAAGCACCACGTTAGAAAGGACTCCACCAAAAACACCCGTTCAGAACAATCAGTTTCACTCATCAACAATTTGGACAACGATCAACGCCACTGAAAACCTCAAACATTCTTAAAAATTAACCTACCTGGCCATCATTATCTACCGGCACTGTAGCGGGTCGAGCTGCGTAATCCTCTGGGGGTGACGTCACTTGGGGTGGGGATTTCTGGATGTGCTCTCGCGCTATCATAGTTGCCGTCGCAGCCTACAACGGTATAATATTTTACTTTACTTTTTAGTCCAAAATATACCATTATTTGAATCAAGTAATGATGAACCATGCAAAAGCTTATATAGGACAACATACCTCCACTTCATTATCCATAACGGTCTCATTCTTACGATGCGACGGGAACAAAGTATAGGCAAAACACAGCAAGAAAGCAGAAGTTATAGAAAGGGGACAAAAAATGGATCACATTAGCGACATGGGTGAAAAATGGCGGGAAAATTGATCAAGTTTTGTTTCTGTCTTACTTGCATGTCCAAAACCGTCGTTACTACAACAGGCTCCTCAACTACTGCGCGCTGCACATAATTACTTGGGAAAATACCCTCCCGGCCATTAATGTTTCCTGTCCACCAGTCTCCATCTTTACGGATGACATGGATCGCTTCTCCAGCAGAGAAACACAAGTCTCCCGGCTCGGCGGAATCGTATGGAAACAGCGCAACGTAATATTCATCCGCTGCTATGCCTACAACAATGAATTATTACTTAGAATATTTATTATTTAGAACAACTTATTACTTAGAAATATTTTAAACATTTTTGGAAGATATAATTTTCAATTTACCCTTTGGTACTTCCACAGGTTCTTCTTCCAGTATTTGGACGTAAGTTTTGGGAAACCAGCCTCTGGTATCGTCAAACTCTCCGTACCACCAATCATCCTGTTGCTCAATGATCGTTACCACTACCCCGGGTTGGAGCGACAAATGATCAAATTTCTCTCCCGTCCATGCAAACAACGCTTGGGCTCTCACCCCTTCCACCAATTTCCCCTAAAATTCAAAGATTCAAAGTTAGTAAATAAAATCAATTTACAATTCGTAAATCAAAGGCATAAAATGAGTTCGAAAGTTGCGCTTTTTCGCGTTGGAAATTACCAAGCCAAGTACGAGAGTGTTGGACGAGTTATTCTGACTTGAAAAACCTGCCGAGGCGTCTCCCAAGGATCCATTATCGCTCATATTCTCAGGCAATTCTTGGATCCCTCTACAAAAATAGATATATATATTATTACTAACGATAATATATGAAAATAACAATAATTAACAATGACAATCAATGAAAATACAATTAAAAATGATAATACGTGAAAATTATAAGAATTAATAAAAGATACTAACATTAATAAAAATTAAATAAAAAAACTATTTTTAAAACATTATTACTTGTCCTATTTAGTCTCTAATTAGTCAATTTCTTACTCTAAAGGACGTTTTGTAGTAGCATTCGTTATCATGGCAGTGGCGGAGACGTCAGATTCCAACTTTTCCACATAAGCTTCAGGAAACCACCCAGAAACACCTTGCAATTCACCTCGTAACCAGCCAGGTTCACCAATGTCGCCTTCGGACACCTTTACCAAAAAATACTTTTTATTTCATTTTCAAAATGTTTTGTAACTGTGTTATTTATAGAAAATTTGACTTTACCCAGATTATATCTCCCGGTTGGAATGACAATTCATCAACGTTTCGCGACACGAACTCGTATAACGCCCGATACTTCGCTTTTCCTATATGCAAATCTAATCATTCGCTCCAAGGAAATAAAAAATTTGCAATGAACAACGAAAAATGAAAGTAAATAGTCCATAATTAATGAAACAAAAATATGCAATTAAATTTACCGTTCGGAGAAAATCCTTTCGATTCTTTGGGCGGCCATAAATCGGACTCCTCGCCCCAGCCAGCGGTAGGGGGCGGAGCATCGTCCCAAACCGGAAGGGCTTTCTGACTAGCGGCAGCCAACTTCATTGCCAGTACCTGAAATTGTAATTTAATTACAATACAATATATATAATAATACAATGTCTCTTACGAAAAAAATCTTAAAAGAAGGAAATCTCACCTGCTGCCGTTTGGCGCTATAAGTAACATACAAATCTTGACAATTGTTAACTACTTTCGTGACGTCCTTCTGAACGGAAGTTAAGTGGGAATTATTATTTTCCATATCTTGGGCTTTTTTCTTCGCCTATGAATGAATGAATAAGACAAAAAAATAGAAAACAGAAAATCAGATTAACACAAAATTTAAGTTTTTAATTCTCAAATTCATAAAAATTTGAATAAGTTGTTACTTCTTCCTGTAAATCGTTCAACTTGTCTTTCAACAATTTCAACGCCATCTGGCGAGCATTGCAGCTTTGGATCAGAGCCGGATCTCCTATTTTATTATAAATATTTACAAATATTACTATAAAAACCGAATTTAAAAGTAAAAAGAGTAACTATTCACCTGAAGGGGTCGAACTCGTTTTTTGCTTGGAATCCAGGCGAGATTTTTCTTGATGTAGGGTCAGCATGACCTGGTTTTGTTCCCGTAGCTTGTTTTTGATGCTCCCGATTTCATTGACATAAATATCACGCGTGATACGCATTCCATCGATTTCGTTTTTCACGACAGCCACATTTTCACGCGATTCGCCAATTTTGCTTCCCAATTCCTTGACTTTATCATTCTAAACCCGAATTAAGAATTAAACATAATTGCTTATCAAAGTTAAAAAGAGATAAAGTCGTACCAACTGAGCTAATTCAATGGTTAACGTCTGGTTCTTCGCTTTTAACGCCATCAAACGCTCTTGCTCTTTCTGCCTTTGTAGCAACAACTCCTGCATGCGTTGACGCTGCCACTCAAGCTGGCGTTGACGCTCCATTTCTCTATAAAAAAAAAATTTGATTAAGGGATGGTTAAATAATCCAAAAAATTAACAAAATCTATAAAAATTATTCCAGATTCAACTGAAATCGGCATTGTTTTCTTTTAAAAATTCCGAAAATGCGGTTGGAAACGGAAATCTTCGGATTAGAATTCAAAATCTCAGATTAAAACGTGAAAATGCAACAACTAATCACAGACAAGCCGGTTTAAGCCACAAAGTTTAGCTCAAAAACGAATACGAAAGTCAATGATACTTCAAAGAAAGAACGAAAACAATACGAAAGATAATGTGTTCCTTACCTACGCGCAGCTTCGCGTTGTTCTAACACTTTCAGACGCTCAGATTCACGTTCTCTTTCTAGTTCCATCTGCTTCGCTGCTAGTTTCTCTAGTTCGGCCAGTCTTTTCTTTTCCTGCTCTTGTCTCAGCTTTTCCACTCTCGCTTGTTCTTCACGCTCGACTCGCAACCGCTCTTCTTGCTCCCTACGTTGCGCATCTGCTAACGCTTTGCGTCGTTTCTCCAACTCCGCTTGACCTTTATCGAAATTTTCTTTCCGCTTGTCTTCAAAACTCACTAAAAAGACCCAAAAATACTCATTTGTACTATAAAAAAGCAACAACAAAAATAGAAAGAAAAACGAACCTGGTGAAGTTATTTTCGAATCGTCGCTAGAAACGGGTTCGGATTTAACGAATTGCGCAGCCGGATTCATATTAATACCCTCACTAGAAATAATGCTCGCACTTCGTAGTTTGTGGAAGGAGGGCGGGATCATGTTAGCAGGCAACACGTCAGGTAAGACATCGCCAGCTCGAGCTAGCTCGCAAAGATGCATCGCTAATATAAACTCGTCGCAAGATAAACGACCGTCGCCATCCATATCCGACAGACCCCTTATAAAAATAATTTAGAATTCCAAATCAATTTCTGAAAGTTGTATTGAAATTTTTTGATTTTCTACAGAATTTTCTACTTTTCTACTTACCAGATTTTAGCCAAAAGAGCTTGGGGTAACTGGCTTTGTACCAGTAATCCACGCGCTTGCATTCCCGTTAAAAATCCCGTTTTATTACGGTCCGTATTATTGAAGATTTGAGTATACTTCACTTCCGTGGCACGAGGCACCGCCCAATCGCTAGATACAAAAGAGAATGTCAGTTCATTTTTATTTTTTCTATTATTATTATTATTATTATTTTACTATTATACTATTAATACTGTTTTACTATTACTACTACTACTACTACTACTATTTGTAGTGTTATTGCTATTATTATTGTTATTATTAAAGTCATGTCCCAGTAAAAGTAAAAACGGGAAGTTCAGAGAACGAATCTGACAGTTAGCCCTTCCCCAACCATTGAGCTAATGGTTACATTTAGCGCCACCAAACGCTTGGCCTAATGCCTACCTTTAGCGCTTCAGTGTCATGAAGAGCAACATCATAACGGTAAACATAGTTACCAGTAACTGATAATTGTGACATTAGCCTATACGAATAGAGAAAAGTATTCCTTTTCTGACGTCCCTGAATTACGGCCACACAATACGTGACCATAACTCATTTTAGATTGAGGAATAACTAAACAAAAGCAACAAATAATGTAACATTAGATGCACTGATTTGTAACTTAGACTTTGAGCTTAAATAAATCTAGACTAGATTGTAAGGTTTACTAAAGAAATTAGCCAGTAGAATAGATTTTAGTACTCTTGAAATTAAATTAGATCGTAAATTAGTGCAAGATTCATCTTATTTTGAGGCTTTCGATACTTCCTTTCTTTTCTTCTTATAGTGAATAGAAATGTTTATCTTACGAGTCTTGTCCGGCCAAAGATGCTTTTCGTGACAAACCGAGTGTTGGCTCCGCCACGCCTACCAACGGTGCCACAGTAGGCATAAAATTCGCTGGTTGCGCTATGCCCGATAAGGGTAGAACATTGGGTGGGACAGGGTTAATGGGGGCAACGGATTGTAGTACTGGAATGGATGTAGGCATCACATTAGGGGCGGCAAAACCCACCAAAGACGGTTGAACCAATGGTGCGTTCATAACCGGCATGGGAATGGACATGTTAACTAGCTGAGCTTGAATCGGAAGTTGCGGGACAGGAGAAGCTGACAGTGATGGATTCATCGACGCAGGATTCGACGCTACGGATCCTAACATGTTTGTCGATTACATCGCTACTTTTCCATTTTACAATAAACATTTTTCTTTTCTTTTGTTCAGTGTTCTTAAACTTACCAGGAGCGGATAACAAGGAGTGTTTCAGACTACTTGGGAGGGTGGCTGGAAGCTCAAAGCCACGTAATTTGAGATTAATCAGTTTGCAAGCTACACCAAATTCCACAAAGTCCAATTTTCCGTCAGCATTACTGTCAGCAAGTTCCCTGTTCACAAGACACAAGCGGCAGTCAATATCTAAAGTCTAAACTTGCAAATGGAGGTTGTTAGGATAGAGTTACCATATCTTGCCCAAAACGAGGGGCGGAAGCTGCGATTGGAGCAAGAAACCTTTGGCTTGGTCGCCCGAAACCAAACCGTTGATAGGTTTGAGACCAGCGAATTGCTCCGCATAGCGAATTTTTTCCACAGCAGTTACGATGTAAGAATCCATCGTTTATTCCTTTCCTATTCCCAGATCTGAACAAAAAAAAAATTCCCAAGGATAGCATATTATTATTAAATTAGATGCACTGCAATTCAATCCTAAAAATATATCTCGCCACACGAACATCACGAAGCAATGGCAAGCTAGAAGAAGACGAATAAAAATGACGTTATAGCAATATAATAGACAGTAAAATAAAAAGCCATTTAAGTTTGGGGGACAAAAAGTAGACAATCTGGAAATAAAATCTCTTAAAACGAGCAAGACATAGAGCTAAGACAAACCTAGAGGAACTGATTATGTTTTAGGCGTTGTAATGCACAAGGAACCAGCAATATAGCAAATGACAGTGAGCCATTAGCCACATCGTCATCGACGATCGTGGATCGATAATAAAGAAAGATCCACCAATAAGACTCATATTTTTTAAAATAAATGGTAGGAGATGAACCAACGATAAATATCATATTTACCTGTAACCAATTTAAATAGAGTCGTTTGGGGAGTAAGAATAGCCAGAGATGTAAAAAACACACAACCGCAACGTTATTAGTCTTTTTCCTACAACATAACACCCAAACAATCGATGAAAGAAGTTTTCTTTCTAGGTAGGAAATTACTTTCGCTCTAAGGACTCGTGCTTTCCTGTTAGTGGCGCCGCCGGTGGCATTTGTGTTTAGATGTGAGTTATGGAGAAAGACATCGGCCACATTTCTGGATCATTTCGGATTATACGTAGTAAATGAATATTTTTAGATTATATTAAAATAAACATTAATAAACACACAATATAATATCTTCATAGTGCATTATATGCATATAAGATTTTCGATTTGCATTTTCTATTAATTTTTTTTTTTTTTTTTTTTTTTTTTTATTGAAAGCTCAGGCGTGAGCAAATGCTCGTTGCCGTTTCTGTACATAATGTCTTCACTGGATTTATATAATTGTAAATCCAGTGAAGATCTAGTTCTATTAATTTCTATGAAGATGTTCTATGAAGTTGCATTTTCTATTAATTTCCTGCCGCGATAGTAGTGACGTAGGCAAACATACTTTTTGAACCATGAACCAGTGAGGTTGGATTTGAATTTAAGTCACATTTAGTTACATGGAGATAAAATAGTATGAGTTATTTTGTATTAATTAGCTTTTGGTTAGATCCCTTTATATAAAGTCAGATCAGGTTAGCTTTGTAAGGTTCACACGGAAATGTTTGACTGGCTCGTGATTCAAAACTTAGATCCGCCCATGACGTAGCCAAAGTGACGTCCCTCAAATGTCAAGGCGTGGCTAACTTGTGTTTTGGTACTCACGTGTTCTAATTGTTTTGACTTATTTTTGCCCGAAGAATGACAACTATTAATCCACCAACTAAGGCAAAAAAGAGACGTGGTGGCAATTACTGTGTTGCGTTTGGCTGTACAAACTGCTCTGGGTTCAGTGGAGGGCTATTTACCTTTCCAAAAGACCCAATTAGAAGACGCCAATGGGTCCTAGAAGTCCAAAACACTAGGCTTGATTTTGTTGACACTTATAGAAAGTGGATGTCAATTTGTGGTGCTCACTTTACAGCGGATCAGTTTGACCCAAGTGTGGACCGTCAGATAACCATGGGTTTCCGCTCAAGAAAGCTAGGTAGGAAATTACTACCAACTGCAGTCCCCACCGAATTCGTGAGTACATATACCCTTCCTGGCCTAACTAGTGGTAGTGTAGCCCTAGCTCATCCCACCTCCTCTGAAGAAGAAATAGAAAGCTGTGAGGTAAATTATATGTTAAATTTTTGGGTATTAAAGAACTGTAATAACTATGAACATGATAGATTATGATAGGGGCGGTGCCTACTTGGAGCCCAAGAATCTTAACTCAAGAATCAAACGTCGAAAAAACAGTTGCTATAATTTCCTCTCAGGAAAAACCTATCTCGTTTATTAAATCTGAACCTTATGCTGAGTTAGCTTTATTTGAGAATGACCCTCTTTCGGAAGAATTACTTGAAGTATCGCTTCAAGTCGATGAAGGATTAACATATACTGCTCCTAACCCTTCAACACAAGATTTTGCTTGCCAATTCCCCGGAACCAAGACACAAAACTCGTCTTGCCAGTTTCCAGAAAATAGTCTACTGTCTTCGGTAAAAACTAGCTAAGTGTTCCGTAACTGTTTCATTACTTAGCCAAATGTATAGGAAATCGTTCAGACGTCTACAATACCTGTTACTACTTCTGGAAACCTGGATAGTAGCCGACTTAAGGAAGAATGCCTCTCAAAAGAAGCCGAAGATCTCAAACCTGGTGACCAAGATGAGTAGGCAGGTGGGTTGTTTCGTAGGGAATGGTAAAGTACTCATTTTCTCTCACTATTTTGTCAGTTTCAAGTTCGTCTGTCTCACATCTGTACTCTCTGCACAGAAAACACAATACTCCTAAGGCGCATAAGGAATCAAGTGACACGCTAGTGACGTAACCACACAACATCACATGTAAAAAGTTACGAGTTTGGAATTTTCAGATATCCTTTATTATAGCTCAGTTCCTCCAGTGATTGATGTAAACGAATCTTTAGACAGTAGAGATAACTGAAGACAATTTTTCGTCTATTTGCACTTTCAAAACAACCTAAATTTAATGGTTTAATTTAAGCTCTGGTTAAAGGGCAATAGCCACCAAAAATCAACTTTGTCTTAAAATAAGGAGTAAAAAATATAGTTTCCAGTTCCATGTGTCTTTTTATCATATTCTAAAACAAAAACTAGATAAAAAGAAAATAAGAAGTCTAAAATTCAAACGGGGCATATTTGCCATTGGCCTGCGCTGTCACGTGGGCCCTGTGACGTAGATGTCGAATGTCATGCCAGTTGGAGCCACAGAGGAACACGAACTTACCAACACAATCCATGAACCACGAACACGAACAGGTCAACCTAAAGTTTCATTCGGCATCTACGTCACGCCTCTTGTGGCGGGAAAATGCCAAAACTTCGCAAGTCAATAACCCTGGAACGGCTAGTCAGAAAAACTTGAAACAAATTTTCCCGTTCTTAGAATAATGTGCACAATAATAATCCATCCAAATAGCAATATGTTATTTTGTTGGCTATTTTTGTTTGACAAAAAAACCAACACGTTCTCCGGATTTAGTTACATTTGTATGTAATGTATCCCGGAGTAAAAATGACACTACTGTGTCACTGGCCAAAAATTGATTTTTTTTTTCAGCTAGCGGAGTGAAAGAAAGTGCAAGTTTTAACCAGAGCTGAAGATCGCTGAAGATCACCGAAACGGGGGAGCGCGCTCGCTTTCCGCTCGCAATTTTCAAAAAGGAGCGCGCTCGTGTTTTTTTTTGTTTTTTTTAGATAAGAAAATTAGATAAATAAAAGTAAGCTTTTAATATAAATAGAAAATGAAAATTAGTGAAAAAAACAAATGTACAAAAATATAAAAATAGTTAAGGAAATAAAAAATAAAAAAGGAAGCAGTATTCTCTATAAATTGTTGCCAATTGTTGCCAAACATCGTTAACCTTCTGCATTAGACAAGTCGAAATTCGAATTAAAATAATTGCACTTCAACGCACAAGCAAAAATATCTTATACCAGTATAATTTCCAACATTGTTGACTTTCTGCATTAGACAAGCTCGAAACAAGCGCCTTTACCTATTAGCGCATTCAAAATCGGACCTTCTATTCATAGGGGTGGCACTGTTATCTTTATTTAGAATACTTAAACAAGTATATATGTGCTTTGGTTAACTTACAAACTCAATCACAAATAACTGACTTTTTCTTCGCGCCATCGCCCGATCGCCGTAACTTGCCGTCCGGCCGGGCCGAGACCCGCGCCGAGAGCCTTTGGGCAAGTTTCGGTTCGGCTTCGCAGTCGAGAGCCCATCCCTTGGCAATGGGACCGCACGAGGCGGTTCCCACTATGCGGGTAACGCTCGCTGCATAGCGTTCAGCGGAGCCAGCAAGTCGCGGCGCGAAGAAAAAGTCAGCTTTTTGTGATTGAGTTTGTAAGTTAATGAAAGCACCTAGAGACTTGTTTAAGCATTCTAAATAAAGGTAGTGGTGCCATCCCTATGAATAGAAGGTCCGATTTTGAATGCGCTAATAGGTAAAGGCGCTAGGTCTCCGGCCAACTGTCCCCCCGTGTTATAAGGATAGGGAAATTTGAATTTTGGACCAAAGGGGCGGAGCTAAAACCACTAAATAATTAATTACTCAGTTAATATGCATAATTGACATAGGGGTTCTTCAGCCAGAACATGTAGTTTGGTCTCTTCTATAACATATATTTTTTCATTTTGAAACCTTACTTTAATCACGGCCTCTAATCACGGCCTCTGTAGTTCGCGTGTCTATTGCAAGGCGGCGCTACAATTGCGAGCGTGCGCTCGTTGGTCTGCGCTCGCGCTCCCAAATAGCGAAAAGAGCAATCGCGCTCATCGCTCGCGAAAATTCGAGCGCGCTCGTTTCAGCTCTGGTTTTAACGACTCTCATCAATGAAAGCGGATGAGAATCGTTAACCTAACCTAATCTAAGCTAACTTAACCCAACTTAATAACCTAGCTAAGCTAACCTAATAGCTAATCAAACCTAAGCTAACCTAAAGCAATTTTTAACTCAAGCGACACCCGTTTGTCCTTCGTTTTCTGAGAACGTTTTGAAACAATAATACACACTAGTGTCATTTTTATCTCTGAGTTACGAAACTGGAGAACTTGTTGAAAAGAATAGCAAGTTGAGCGCCGCCATCTGCAGAGCGGTACGTGGCCTACGCTTTGCGATTATGAAAATTGATAAAAATAAAGGTTTATAATGTCCTACATACAATAAGAAGGATTTATTTCGTATTTATACTCTTTGTAATTTCAGTAACACTACCTTGTACATATAGGAATGGTCATAAAGGGTTTGTTTGTTGTAGTGTAAAACATTTTTGGTAGCATTTTCGTAGAAATCTTAGTCACGTATTTTCACAGCATCAGCCGTTTAACCAGCAGTGGCAGCTGGGGTACCACTAGTAAGGCCAATGATTACTGGGATCAGGTCCTTCCATATCTGGCCAAAGGTAGTCAAGGCAGTAGCAACAACAGTAGAATAAGATAGCGTTAAAGGTAAAACGAAGAATTTGATGAGACTGATGAGCAAATCAATGATCATTGGGCCAATGAGCTTTCCAAGGTCAGTGTAGTTGTACGATTGACGATTTTCGACTATTCGGGTGAACATGTCTTTGAAGTCTAAGCTGGTAGCTTTGGCAATGAGTTCTTTGGCATCCAAATTCTGGACGGCTGTCTCAGTTTTGACTTCACGAGCCACTGAATACATTAGTAATAGTATTGTAGACAGTAATTTGAAAGTAAGTTTTTAGTTCTTCTTACCTGCTGCATGGTTGAAGAGAACGCAGCACGACAAAAAAATTAGACAGATGGAAGCAACGTGTTTCATGGTTTAGGTTCAGTAGAACTGCTTACGGGGAAGACAGAACTGCGTTTCGTTATCTTGTAAGAAATACATGAGCATATATATACGCATATGCAGTAAATTAATTGTTTTTTTCCTGACGCAAGCTAACTTTTACAGTACTGGAAGCGGGAAAAGAACAAGAACAATGTAAACGGCTTTTCTGTATGGTCCAGGTGTTTTTCAAAGATGCGATGTGCAATTATTATTACGTGAAAGCCAGATTTTGTACCTGGAAACCTAAAAAAGTCCTTCACGAATAAAAAATGTACTTGAATCTTTACTACAATACTGGACTATGTATTACAATAGTCGAATCTAACCTTACAAAGTTTCGAACAAAGACGTCTGTCCAAGCGTCTGTCCTTCGTGTGGATGTTGCTCAATTGTTTGTTGGTAAGTGTTGGAAAAACTACATCCGTATGGCCCTTGCAAACCGAACCTTTCTGTTAGCGAATATAACACTTCCCTGATAGATCTTGACATTGCGCACAGTATGCAGTATATTAACATGTGGATAGTGTATGATCACGAGCTCAAACGAATACATCGTATTTCGTCACTTAATTTCTAACCGTCTGTTTTATTAAGTATTTTTTTATTTTAATAGTTCTCCTAAAACCTTTAATTCATTTTAACTTAATACAATTATTTATTGCATTTTTCTTTATTTTTCTGCATTGACAGTACATTATTTTAAAAAAAAAATTGTACAATTTTTAAAATGGCTTTTTAGATTGGCCGTTACCGTGGGGAATTTCGGACCAACTTTCTGCAAAAAACAGTTTCATGCAAAACTGCCCTAACAGTAAAATTAAGAATATTAATCGTTAGTGCACAACTCTTCTACATTTGTTTCTGATGTGCAATAAATTATTGGTATTAAAATTAAGTTTTCAACTACGTGAAATATACGTAAACTAAGAAAATTTCCGTTGGTTGTGCACTTGTTATTAAAAAAAGAAAAATTATGACATAAATTGTTTTCAAATATGAGTAAGGTTTTTCGAGAAATCTTGTTCAGAAAACTAGACGACTTGATTTGGGAAATTATGCTGTTACAGCAAACTTTGGTGACAAATTCTACTTTAAGTAAAACAAGCGTAGAAAATTTGCTGGTATAATAAAAAAAAATCCGCCAATCAGCTATCTATATTTTTTTTCAATTTTATTACGCAAGGATTTCGCAAAAGACAGACAAACATCAGTGCCATCTGTGATTGTTTCCCATAAATAATATTTTAAGGCTTCCGGTATACCTTAGCTTAAGCTAAGGTATTATACCGGAAGCCTTAAAATATTCAGGAAAACTGCCCACGACAATCTCCCTTTGTTTGATAGGAATAAACCAGTTTCGTAAAATCACTATCTTTTCATTGTATTGTACGGGAGTTACAACAGTGTAATATACGGGAACACTTAACAAGTCTTTTCTGAAATAGTGTCTTTGCATTGTAAGCTTTAACCAGCAATAAGGCTTGAAATCAGAGGTATCAAGCTTATAATAATGACGCTTAAGGTATCCAAAATTGTGTTAGCCATGGGGCCAAAAGCACCCGCTACGGGAGCAATAAAGAATTTTATAATGGCGATAATAATGTTGACAATATAAGGACCGATCGCAGTTCCAAGTTGACCATAATCGTACGTTACAGCACGATCCCCTGTCATAAATCCTTCTGATCGGATTAGGTCTTTTCTGTGAATATGTTCAGCATGGTTCTTTCCAAGTCTGGAGAACACTGTGAAAACCAAGTCATTTAAACTGTGATCATCAGTATAATGAGTAAAAGTAAGTTTGAAAGGAAATAAAAATATATTCAAAGCTTTTGATTGATCTTTTACCTGCGGCGTGATTCAGTGCAACGCTGCAAGACAAGATGACCACGAAGAAGGAGAGAAACCGTTTCATGACTTTGACTTTGGTTTCGTTATATAGAACTGCGTCTGCAAGAACTATCGTGATTCGTTCAAAGTGAGTTGCACAAGTAATATATACAAGCGACTAGCACAATATTCGCTTTTTATAACTCAAGCGTTCCCTTGAAGGAAAAAAAGGCCTCAAATTTTAACTTAATGCTCCAGATGTTTTTCCCCCAACATTTATTTTCCATTTATCAATTACGCAGAGCGTCTGCACATGGAACTTTACATTGCAAAATTGACGTACTTTATAACACGGAAAACGTTTGAATGGGTTAGATCTTTATTTGTTTTAAGTACCACAGCTGTCAAAAAATGTATACTTTCGTGAATTTATGAAAACCTGTCTTCATAACCTTCGGGTTCAAGAACATTCTGTTCGTTTCCGTTTCTCCATTGCTAGATATATAAGCAAGGGATTAAAGTACATTACAATTCGTTGATAACGTCATCGCAAGTATGTAGAAACGCAATTCGCACTACGTCATCCCAAATAATTAAAAAATTTGCACTATTGCATTGCAGTATATGATAATGTTTGTATAGTGCAGGTTTTCCTATCGTGATTGCTTTGAGAATAAACTATTTCCGTATATCATAACTTGGTGTAGGTCGTCAGCATGAGGAGTTTCGGGTCAACTGTTTGAGAAATCCAATTCATTTCCATTTAAAAATGCCCTGATTAACAAAGTTTAAGAACACTAATAGCTAGTGTTCATACTCAAGTTGTTTCCGTGCAGTATACATTAGTAATGTAGTATGCAAATAAAGTTTTTAGCTACGTGAAATACGTGGAATAAGAAATTTTCCATTGCTTGTGCTCTTGATAGTAAAAGAAACAATTTGCGGCATACAGTGTTTTCAAATAGGACAAGTGATTTTCTAGAAATCTTCTCCGACGTTTGTGAAACTTTGCTGCTACAGCAAACTGGCGGCAACCTGTACTTTCAAAAGCAAAGTAAGCGTTGAAAATTTGTCGGCAATTAGTTGTCTATTACTTTCTCTTTTACTTTGTTCGCAAGAGTTTCGCTAAACAACAACAAACATCAATGTCATTTTTGATAGTTTCGCATGACTAGCTAAAGTAAACGCGAACTTCAAAATTTACCCGCTAGAATAATTAATGTGTAGGCTGTTACGCAGTAATTGCGTGAGATTAAATTTTACGAACTTCCGCAAATAAGATAGTAATGCCACAATTATTTGGTACTATAAAGCTAACTCTTTTTAGCAGTTAACCTCTATGTGTCACTTTGTATGACTTTTAGTCTTCAATTCAAACAAAAATAATTCACCAAAAGGATAATTCATGATAATTCAACAAATAATTCAGTTTGATGAGGTTACACCTCCTTCATCAAACTGAATTATTCACTGTAAACTGCTTTCCAAGATTGGGATCGTTCCAGAGATGGCACTACTATTGCAGTCTTGTTTTCCAGTTTAGTTCTTGAAAGCGAGGGCGAGGGCACCCTAGATGGGTCCTGTCCAACACTCAACTTTCGACGATTA
>JAGJRP010000634.1:0-34930 GCA_022832235.1 Lepidurus couesii
TTTTTTCAGAATTATGCAACTTGCCATACAGCAAGAAAGTGAAAAAAACGGTCTCGCCCCCGTTCGGTATCGCCCCCTTCTCCCCTACACGCCCACACATGCACTATAAGGTCCAAAAATAAGGTAACGCAGGAAGCCGAACTTGGGCCAGGCCGGACTTGTAACGTTACTTCGGCTTGCCTCGCAGTGGCTCAATAATGAAAGTAAATTAAAAGAAGCGTGAATTAAATATAAAGATTCCTAAAAAAACTTGGTTAAAAAATTAAGATTGATCGGCTATGTATGTTGTTGACACTGTTTAATATCAATTAATCACATTTGGTTTTATTGTCAAAAGCAAACAACGAGAAAGAAAATAATAAAACAAGAGTGACTGGATTGTGAAACGCCTATTAGACATGCCGGAGCAAAGCTAAGAAACCCGGCCATTTCTTGTTGAGGAAAACTTAAGAAGCAAGCCGGAGTAACGATGGAAGTCCGGTCTGACCCAAGTCGATTCCCCGCATCAACTTTTCGTTCCCTGCCCCTTTTACGGCTAGTTGCTTATCCGTCGAATAAAAAGAGGGGGTCTTAAGCAAGAGAAAAAAGACACAGAAATGGGCGGGATAGAGCGGGTTTTCACTATACAGCGAGCTATACAGTACCAGGTACTTGGTGTCACCGTGTACGGCAACTTATATTTCTACGAAAACCCCGCCTTCTTTCGCCCCTCAACTAACGTTCGGCTCTCACGTGAAAAAAAAGAAAAAAATGGCACGCGACTAAAATTAAAGTATGTGCAGTAGCCACTCTTGTGTGCTTAAGTTTCTCGTCCCAGGGTTCAAAGTTTAACGAGCGTTAACCGTAAAACCTTTTGGGGCTAACGAGCCAACGTTCGGTTTTCGAGAGTTTGCGTTCGCCTTGTTAAGGTTTAGACATTCTTTCCTAGCAAACTTTTTGAAGAGGGCAATGTCTTAGGTTTCCCAAAGTCTATAAGGGAGGCAGAAGGAGGGGTTAAATTGCATTGATGAGTCGAGCCGAAGTTTTACAGGGAGCTTTAGTTACCGTTTGAGCTCGTTAAGGACGCAGTACCAGGTTCCCACTTGTGTGTATTGTGTAAATACCCCCTTCGGGGAATGTATGGGGAGGGGACGGAGTGGGGAAGGGGGTCGAATTGGAAGATAGGAGCAGATTGCATAGTATCGATTCTCCATTTGATTTCCCTCGCATTACCCCAAAGCAAGGGAGGGGGGCACTCAACGAAGAGTCGACACACAACAAAGGAACCATGCTTTTCTTAGGACATTTGACTTTCAACCCGAAAGTCTTTTAAAGGTATAACAAGAAGCGACGTGGGCTCTTATCTTCCCGTGCCAGATACCTTGGGAGGCGGAGACTCATTTCGTTCTGAAGAAGGAGGATGTCACCATTACGGTTTTCTTTATGGGTTCTTTCTTAACTGGGGGAAATCCAATTTGGAAAAAAAATTAGATGATTTTTTTGAGCCACCGAGTCAGATGATTTATTTGGATTTTTTTCCAATTTGGGGGCAGATAAACGAGAAGAGGCGTGGCTTAATTCCTTACAGAACACTCGAAGTGTAAAAAACAATCGGTCAATTTTGTAAGAATTTCTTCTTGTGATGTGGAGATCATAGAATCGTTGATTCTTCCTGATTTTAAACTAAAAAAAGTAAAACAATGATTTCGAGAAGGTGTGGCGAGTTGAGTCAATCATTTCGTTCTACGCAGAAATAATCCAAGTTAGAATCGTTGATCTTTGATTTCGTTGATTATGTTATTTTTTCTCTTTTAAAAAATAAACAGTGAGCGTACGCTGGAAGGCCTGTTGCCAAATTGTACATTTGTCAATTATTTAGTAATATGACTTGTACGAGTCTATAATTAAAAAAAAAAAAAATTATACGTCGTAGGCCACGCGCCTATTGACCGCTTCTTTTATTGTTCATGCTTCAATTGTTACTATAATTATTAACACGACTTGTATCACTCATATTTATTGTGATAGAGTTTGGTCAAATATAATAACGGAATGTTCCTTTATTTAGCGTACAAAGTATAAAGCACTCGTACACTTTAGATTAGAATTATAACGGATCCAAATAACACTTGCTCTTAACTATCGCACTGCTTCTTTCGACTTGTTCGTTTGCTTGCTCTCTCTCTGACTTTCTGCGCTCGACTACCCCTTTCCCCGACCTAGCCAGCTCTGACGTAGGTCAGATGCCAACGGGTAACCCCTGACAAAACTTAACAAATAGTTAAGAGAGATTGAGCTGATCCTTGAGTTGTTGGTACCGTCGGCTGGTTTAAGAAGGCGTGGTTTGAAATTATTTAGCGTTTTGGAAACATTTCGGGGTCTTTTTGAATGGGTTAAATTGATATTTTAGACGGAGAACGCGACGATTCTTTAATTTTGAGCAAAAAAGGGTATGGTTACTGGGGTACTTTAGGAAGGCGTGGCTTAAGTTCTGTTGCATGTTGCATGTCATCTTTCAGGACGTTTTCGTTTGGGACCCTTCGTTAAAATGGGGAATTTTCACGGAAGAGAGCGATTTCTTTGATCGAAAGAGAAGGCGGGTACCGAACATCAAATAGCATGTACCTCGAAAAGGCGTGGCTTAATTTGCTTTGCTCACGATCCAGCTTTTCTAACGCATGAGTTATATAACCAGATTTTTTTTTTAAATTACGGAATTTCCGAAAAATCGAAATGGTTTTTGGTCGAAATTGGTCATTTACAGAACTTGCCATGTCAAAACTTTCCAGAAATTAAGAAAGTTCAGAAACTGATACTTTCCAAAATTGCAAATTTTCAGAAATTGATACTGTTCAAAATTGCAAATATTCAGAAATTCATACTTTTCAAAATTGTAAATTTTCAGAGAAAATCAGAGAATTTCAGAGAATTTTCAGAGAATTTTCAGAGAGAGACTTTTAGAAATCCCATATTTTTAGTCCAACTTTTAAAGCTCAAAATTTTGGGAACTGTAGATTTTTCGGACTGCAGACATGTAGACAAAATGTAGATTTTTCGAAAGCAGAAATGCTGAAAATAGTATTTCCGTAAAAACATAACTTTTTAAGGTATTTTTTTTTCAAAATAGTGTACCAGCTAGAAATGATTTTACATTTTATGTTATTATTTTATTTTTTAAATAAAGACAGGTACGGGACTGTTAGGTGGTGATGAAGAAAGATTGGTCAGGAGAGCGCACATAAACGATCAGTCTTTCGCAGTGATGAAGGAAGATGTCAGGAACTATTGCACGAGCTGTTTTACGTAATGAGAAGCGACAGCTCCGCGTATTGGTACCATCTCATCGCCTTCCTCTACAGCCATGTCAAAGCCCACCTTCCCCTCCCGCCCCTCCCTGCTTCTTTGCGTTATAGCCGGGGGATTTCTACCAAGTGGTTCTGACACGGAGCTGATGACGGAATCATCCCGTGAGTGACGGATCAGCTAAAACCTCGCGCGGAGTCTAGTCTTTCGGGGTTCAAGAGAGAGAGAGAAATGATGGATGCATTGCTCGTTTTGCTAGCTCTGAGGAGGTAAGATCCTATTTGGGGAAGGGGTTTCATCCTTTTTCCCCCAAGGGCTTCGAATCTGGGGTTACAAGCAGCGAGCGAGAAAGGGGGTTAGTAGGGTTAGGAAGGAGAGGTGACAGAAAGGGATGTCGTGCCCATGTCGTGTCAAAAGCTGTGGGGATAGTGACAGGCGTCATTACCACTGACAGGAACCTCATTTGCATGCACTGGATGATAGGGAGGGATAAAGCTTATGAGAATCTACCGGAAAATGTTCGAAAAAACGTTCGAAAAAGCTGAAACCCCTCCGAAAAAAAATCCAAAAAGGAGGAAAATCAGAGACAGGGAGAGGAAAGAAAAGGGGGCAAGGTATAGAAAGAGAGGACGAAGGGAAAAAAAGCCACCTAGTTTGGTGGGTTGGGTTGGGGTCCATGCAATCAACAGATGGAAAAAGGAGGAGGAAGGAAGGGTGAACAAGGAGGGTTAAAAAGGGTGTCCTTTCTCTCTCTCTTTTTCTGTCGGTTCGTTCGTTATGTCTTGCCCCGGAGGCACATCACGCACAGACATACACACACAGAGGGACGCCATTGGCCTTTTACCCGAAACCCTGGGGCCAAAGCACCCCGATCAAGCTTTTACTCAAGAAAATAAAACAGTGGGCCAGAAGGAGAAGGATGCGACAACAAAACTTCGGGGAGAAAATCTGTCACCCGTGTAGTTTGGGACACACTACGACAAACACAAAATGTTCCTTTCATTCTTCCCTTTAGGGTTTTTAGGCCGAGAAATACGGAGCGACTGGTTTTGACAGTCGTTCCTTAATCGAGAACTTGTTCGGGGTGTAGTCCGGTTTCATTTGTCAAATTTATTTCGGGTGCTAGGAGAGGTTCTCTCAGAAGGGAAGTAGTTTTCTTCTTCTTTTATGTACTTTATTTTGGTATGCTAAAGAAAAGCAGTCATTGACAAAAGGAAGCTGTGGCGTTGCTAGGAGATTTTAGCTTGCATACATCCTCTGAAATCTGTTTCTGAGAGATGTTCTTGACGAATAAGTTCTTTATAAGTATCTTTTTTTAATGCCTTGCGTTTGCAGTCTTATTTAAGGAGACGTGGGATGATCAAAATGGCCAAACAAAAATAATCGGATTTTAAGAAAAATGTATATAGAGATTTGCATAAGCCGAAATGTGGTCAAAGCAAGAGATGGATCGAATGGAAGATTTGTACCGTAAAAGATTAGATACACAGCTGAGATTTCCTTTTTTAAAAAGAAAGAGAGCGTTGACATTGGGGTTTACTTTCGAAATAGAGTTTGGTCAATCTGACCGTGACCAGAATGTAGAGTACCTTACCTACTCTATCTACTGTATCCAGTGGCGTAGCCAGCGATACGCACAGTAAGTGTAAGTGCGTACCAAAATTTTCTAAATTAAGGGCCCAAACTGATCTTAGGGCGCCAAAATGAACTGCCAAATGGGCGCCAAATCTGTAAAGCGCGTACTGTTAAAAATCTCTAGCTGCGCCGCTGACTGTAGGCTATCTACTCTACACTTGGCACTCTAATGGGTGCTGAATGGAACAAAACTCGGCAAGGGTTTGCTACAGAGACCACCAAGAGTTAGATATACTTTATTCAAGCTGTAAGCTGTTCCATCTTCTTCCTTTTGATCGTGTTAGTTTGTTAATCTAGTGCTCCAGCTAAGGGATTTAATGTGGATTTGGTTTATGATTTAGTGCACGTAAATAGTTGAACTGCCGGGTTTAGGAATGCGAGCTATCGAATTTCTTACTAGGCTAATGAAACTTGTTTCCATACTGTTTAGCGTATTTTTTGTATTTATAATTTGACCTTTTGTACTAAATATTCTGCATATAGCCTTGGACTATAGCCTAGTAGTAAGCTATTTAAATAGATATTATTTTTAAAAAATCCCTGGAATTTTAATTTACCAATTTTAGGAAAATTTCAATGTCAAACTTTCCTTTTCGTTTTTGCCATATTATTCCGGATTTTCTAAGAACTGTAATTCAAGTTTCGAGCATCTCCGAGATATTTGCGTCTGGTGCCCTTTATTTTTCTTGAAAAATAAATTTGTAACAGAAGAGATTAATCAATTACTTATTACGATGAGTATTTTCCCCAAACACGTTTTTAGAAGATAGTTTTAGAAGTTTTAGAAAGCAATTTTCTTAAAGAAGTTGTTTGTCATTTTATGTACACAATATCACATATCGAAGCCATCTCCATATGTATAAATGATGTGCTAAATTATTCATGCAGATGCATCTATGTTTTCTAGCCGAGCCATCGTAAGAAACAAGGATGTGACCGGTAGTATGGACAGTTTGTGGCGGCACGACTTTTGGGGTACGCCCCTTTCTCATCGTGGATCGCATCAATCGTATCGTCCTTTGGCTGTCTTATCCTTCCGACTCAACCACGCCCTCCACGGTAAACATATGCGTGTTTCTTGCTATGCTTTTCGGGATCTTATTGTAGTTTGTTGTTTGTTGTTTTTCCATGGTGCAATGTATTCGGCATGTGTTGAGTTATAAGAGCTTGGAAAACGTAAAAAGAAAAGGAGTTTTAGGCTTGCCGTTCATTTCATTACCGAAGCTCTCTTTCCCTTCTACCCGTCGCTTTTTTTTTTTTTTTTTTTTTTACTGTCGAAATTGCTTCCACTAAGAAAAACGGTACGAATGAGGCTGTTATTCTTTCGTATCGATTGCTAAAAAAATGTATATAACGTGAGAGGCACAAGGGTAGAGCTGAAACGAAATGTGATTTGGAAGAAAAGTAAGATGGATGGGAAAATAATGTGGGGGTCGGGCCTGATGATCAAATCGTGCTTGTTCTTGTTCGCTGCCAATTAGTTTGAGCAACTTCTACGTTTTTCTATTTTTTTTATTTTACTTTCTATTTTTACCTTTGCCTTTGTTGTTTTTTCATTAAAAGGGTCTCATCATTCCCTTGTTTAATTAAATAGGTTATTACTATTATTATTATGTGAAGGATCAGATCGGACAGGCGAAAGCGTTTGAGGGGGGGGGGGTAACAAAACCTAAAGTAATTGTGAGAACGAGGAAACGACTTTTCTTTTCATGTCAGAATTCCGTCAGAAAAGTGAACCTAAAATACAAAAAAAGAGACAAGTAGGCAAGAAAGGGAAATGGCTGTCGCCAAAATTTTGACTGGCATTGGCTCCAACCCCTCAGACTACTTTTTTTTTTTGCAGAAATGAAAGGGTTCCTGTCTAATAAAGCTCAAAATAAAAAAGAAACTTTCGCATAGCATATGTGTTCGTATATATTGACTTGATTGGATTTTCTCGTGTATAGTTGTTTTCTATGCAGAAGTTTTCTTGGTAGTAAACAAACAAATAAAAAGGAAAGAGAAAACTGAAGGACAGACTTGGGCGATGTGCCTTTTTTTGGTAATCTAATTTTGTCTGTCTACCAGCGAGTTTTTGTTTTTTTTCTACTTTGTTGTTTTTATGGGGCCGAAAAGTTCTGGGTACGGGAGGGATAAGCAAGGGAAAGACGACGACGCAACACATTTACATTAGCTACAAGTTGCTTTATTTTTGTTTAATCTTTTCATTGTTGTCTCTTTTTTTTCATTGTTTATTTTAATTTATTACAGTTGGTAGCATTTTTGTCCAGTGCTAGGAATGGAATTCTTAATTACGAAAACTGTCTGTTTATAGCCTTGTGTTTATTTTTTGGCAGGACTGCGTCCGTGTGGCTACCACGTGACCAACGTGTTGCTGCATGGCGCCGTGAGCTTCCTGTGGACGTGGGTGGCACTGCGGTTCACCCACTGTCCTCAAACGGCCCTTATGGCGGGTCTCCTGTTCGCGGTTCATCCGGTGCACAGCGAAGCCGTGGCTTCTCTAGTGGGACGGGCCGAACTAGGTGCGGCGTTCTTTTTCCTCCTTGCCTTGCTCGCCTACCACGCCCATATGGACCAACGCCATGCCCACCACGCGTATCACCTGTTTTTCCTGGTACCAGATACTTCCTCCCTCTCCTCCACCGCTTGGAAACTCAACTTCCGCATTCCAAAGCACTACGTCTCCCTAACGGTGAGTGTTCTTGCTGGAGGCGTGGCCATGTTGTGGAAGGAGACGGGCATCACGGTTTTAGGGGTGTGTGTACTCTACGATCTGTGTCGGACTAGGAATGATCGGAGTGGGTGGAGCCAAACCTTGAAGAGTGTAAGTTTAGTGATTCTAGCGACAGTAGGCTGGCTGTGGCTCCGCCTTAGAGGCTTAGGAGGGGTAGCCACGCCTACTTTTGCCGAAGCCGATAACCCGATAGTGCACCATAGTTCCTGGCTCGTGCGGACATGGACACTGGCGTATTTACCTGCACGCCATGTTTGGCTGTTGTTGAATCCGAGTCAGCTCTCTTTTGATTGGTCGATGGACGCGATTCCGCCGATTGTCACCGCCCAGGATCCTCGTCTGCTGGGTACGGCCCTCTTCTACCTGAGTTTGGGGACGGCGAGTTATAAAGTGTACAAACCCCGCCCAGGAGCGAACCGACACATGGCGGTCATCTCCGCCCTCATACTCTTGGCCACGCCCTTTCTCCCCGCCTCCAATTTACTGTTCTATGTGGGATTTGTGTTAGCGGAGCGCGTCCTGTATCTGCCTTCAATGGGGCACTGCCTCCTTCTCGCCACCGCCTTGACCCATTTTTGGACCACGCCCCCTTTGAATATTTTTACGAGGAACTCGGCTGCGCTGAGTAGTAGTGACGTGAACCATCGACGACGTTGGGCGCGGATTTGGATGCTCGTTTGGAAACTAAGTGTTCGAGGCACGACACTGTTGCTGCTAATGACATGGGCGTGGCGAACAGTGCAGCGAAATCGCGATTGGGTGACGGAAGAGACGCTCTATCGATCTGCTACGCACATTAATCCTGCCAAAGGTATTTTTTATTTTTAAGAAAAAAAAGGACTCAATTTTTTAATGAATCACCCGATGGGGGGTAGGGATGCTTCTCCAAACCGATGTTGAGCTGTTGCCCGAGAATGGCTCGTATAGATTGCACATTCTCCGAATATACCGTTCTTATACAAAGGGTATCTGAACTATAGGGAAAGAAAGAGGGAGGAAGAGAAAGGGACATTAAATACCATGTGCGGGGTGCTAGACAGAGTTTGCTACGGCACGTGTGGAATGTTCACTTTCATCATACGGTTATATACGACTTGCAGTACTAATCAAATCCCTTTGTGTGACTCACCGAGAGAGGGATACGAGAAAGAGACCGAGAGGAAAGGGGAGGGGGAGGAGCCGATCTCTTAACCATCTCAAGACTTTTTGTTCTTTTTTACCTCTTGTTACTTGACTGAGTTAAGGGTAAATTGGTACTTAGTTATGCCTCTAAGGCAAGGAAATGAGAACACAAAGTCCCGGGCCAATACATAGAGCAACAGATGTTCCCAAGAAAGAGAAAGATTCTTTTCACCCGAAGAAACCCTCCAGTCCCCTAAAACCACCCCCTTCTCATCCACTCAGTTTCCAATATGTTGCCATAGTGACTGGGTAACTCCGGTAACAGTTGATATTCCCTGATTGCCCTGCTCTTACTCTATCGCGGAAGAGATGGGTGCCGCTGCGGGCCCCGGAACCGACTTTGGAATCGAATTCCGTTAGGGGATTTGCGCCCTTGTTCCTTGTTTCAGTCTTCCTCTATCCCGCCCTTCAAGACTTCTGGGAACCTAAGCCCCCTCCCTTCCCTCTCCCCCCGTTCCAACAACGGTCTTTACACACCCTGGCGGAATACCAAATGTCCCTCAGGGCGATTATTCTGTTTCGCTTCTGTCTCTCTATAGTAACGAAATCCGAAAATAAAATTATCCTTAAAAAATAATTTTAATCTTGTTCACGTTTTTCAGAAAAAGGTAAACTTGTACTTCACGAACAGTGTCAATATACTTCACATTTTTACTTAATTTTGCAATCCTTTCATTTTACAATTACTTATTGTAATTTACAATGATTTGAAAAGTTAAATTGCGGTTTAATTTCAAAGTTATTCACTTTTAAGTGTCTTATTCTGGCCGCTGCTGAATTATTTCAGAGCAAAAGTTGAATAAAAGAATTGCAAAGTTAAATTAGAAGCTAAATTGTAAAATTTAATCTTTTTACCTTTTTCGGAAATAAGGCTTCTTCAATTTACGCAAGGTATCAATATAAATGGACACTTTTATTTAGGTTTTTAATTATTCAATTCTTTTTAAGGATTAGCAGACCCAACTTTTCACCCCGCACCCTTTTTTATGAAGAAATAAACGACGGTAGCAGGCTTACGCCTACAAGCCGCATTAAAAAATTATGTAATTTTGCAATTACTTATAAAATTACATTGCAGTATACAGTAATTGCAAAGTCGTTCACTTTCAAGTGTCGTGGTTGCTGTTTAATTATTTTAGAGGAAAAATTGAAACAATAAAAAATTTTAAATTACGAGCTGAATTGTGCAGTTCAATTATAACTTTATTTTTTACTTTGGTGAAACAGTGTAAGATTACACTAGTTAGGAGTTATTACTGCCGTTTCTTTCAAGGGTCAGTCACGCGAAAATAATCTCTCATCAAATGAAATTCGTAAGAAGGGTTAAAAATCTTGCAAGTTCTCGACATCCGACACTATTTTTTAAATTTTTTGTGTCTATTTTGTATGATATTATTATTATTTTTTACGTCTTTATTACTTTCGCCTTAGAATTTCTTTAGCCGTTTGACTATTTTATTACTCGTTAACTCTTGTTCCTTTTCATTATTTCCAGTTCCTGACACTTTTAATGCTACTCTTGTACCCATAACTATTTCTTTAATAAATTCCTGAAAGCGCGAGACACGGATGTTTTTGTTTTTTCTTTAGTGAGTCGTCACAGAAAGTATAACTGTCATTTCTTTTAGGAAGATGTGTATTTGGGGGGAAAGGATAGGTGACAAAAGCAAGCTTCTTTATTTATCACGTATTTATGGTCATAACTATTTTTTTTCTTATGTTGGAGGAGAATCATTCTCACTTTTTGTTCGCTAGTTGGATTTTCCTCTTTGTCTGGGCGTAAATCACGACACTTTCTATGTCCCCCTCGACTACCACCACGCCACGCCTTTTTTGTTTCTCCCCCTCCTTTTTTCATGGCTAGTCGTGAAAATATCCCCCTCCCTCACCCAACGTGATGTCGTGTGTGTATGTGTCCTTAATGGCCCTCCCTCTCTCGGCACATTAATCCCGCGTGATGGCCTTAATGGGGGGAAGATCGCAAGCGAGTGAGCGAGCGAACCTTAAGGGGAAGGGGGAGGGAGCTCAGCAAGATTATCCCCCCCCCCCTCCACAGTTTATATAGTATTGAAAACGGGAGGGGTGTAATAATAATGACCTAAAGGGGTGTTTCGCCCCTACCCCCCCCAAAAAAAATGCGATTCTTTGTCTTTCTATCTTAGTTTGATGAACGACTCGACTAGCGAAAAATAACATTAAAGAAGAAAAAACAGATTTTTTAAAAATCGAGAGAAAATTTCCGTTTTTTTCAATCCTCTAAGCGACTACGTCAAACACTCGTTATGGACCCGAAATAAAATGGTAAAAAGTAAAAGCGAAGGTAAAATAAATACTAATAAAAAAGGAAAAAACGAGAAGACAAAAAAGTTGTGAAAGATAAAGATTCTCAAAAGCCGTTTGACTCACACACCTCGTTTATACCATTGTTCTACTTATATTTCCCCCTTTTATGGAGGTGAAAAAAAAGCTCCCTTTCATGTCGAACACAATCAATTGGTGAAACGAATGCTTACAAAAGGGGAAAAGAATAAAGGTAGAGCGAGAATGAGCGGGAAAGCAAAGTGAGCTTTTGTCTTTGCTCTGTCTCACTCGCTTTCCTTTCGTCATACGGCCACGGCACGGCACGGCACGTTAGATTACAACTTGAGTACATGCTTTTGTGTACATTGTTTTGTTTCCCATATTCCCTATATGATACCGAGCCTTGATTAGAACTGGCTCTTCGGGGTTTTCCCGCCTTTTTTTGGAGACGTGTTTTGTGATTTGACTGTATATGCCAACAATGAAAAATAGGGGACGCAATGACGTACCAAAACTTTCATGCTCCCTCCCCTCCCCCCTTCGTTTCATTGTACAAGCTTGTTAAGTTTGTCAAAAGACTGATCATAAATGCCGTTTTTTATTCGTTTCTTTTTCTCTTGTTTGAACAATAACAACAACAACAAACCAAAACAGGTTGGGCTAATTTGGCGTCGGTCTTGTCTTCCTCCGGCCGGTTAGTGGAAGCTGAGGAAGCCTTTCGGAAAGCGTTGGCATACCGGGCAGCTTTACCCGAAGCCCATTACAACCTGTAAGTAATTAACTGCCTTTCTCTCCTCTCTCTCTCTTTCTTGCTCCCTCTTGCTCTTGCTATGTTGTTCTCCAAGTTTATTGTTGCAGGAAATCGTTAATTGCAATTGCTTTAGAGAAGGATTGAGCTATTTATAACTGCTATGACTGACTCATTTCACATAATATGAAACATCTCAAACAGCAAATAGTTTTTTTTTAAAATATAGTTCTTTAAGAGTTCGATCAATTGCGTTCGACCCTTTCATTGCTTCCCCTGTTTCTCTATTTTTATTATTTTAAAAATTAATGTATTCAGCTTCAAAAAGGCTCAGTTCACAAGACTGTAACTTTTTGTTACAATTAAGAACTTAGTTTAAAGTTTATTAAGGAAATGTGTGACATTGGCGAACGAAACAGAAACACTGAAAGTAAATCAAATAAAAAAAAAAGTTGTTCGCGTTGACCTTTGTTTTTCCGTAAAAAGTTAGTCAACTTTTGTATTGCGTTCCTAGAAGAAATTCATATATGCCTAAAGAAATTATTAAGTGTATTACTTAGCCTATTAGAATATTGAAGAGCGATTTTACTAGTTTATGCAGATCTTAACAGTTCCAATTACTTATCAATGGGCTTAGAGATTTATGAATATTTAACCTTTGAGCTATAGTGCAACAAAAGCGTAACCTTCATCTTTCGGTAAAGTAATATTGTTTAAAAGTCTTTCTGGCTGAAATCTTTGTTTTTGTTTACAGCGTTAGTTCGGTTAAGCACCGCCAGAGTAAATGGCTTTGGGCCATTTCTTACACGGCCGTAATTCCATTTTTAAACATAAAATAGCTTCTAGCTAAATCCTAAACTATCCAACGTTACTTTCTAAATTCAAACTAGGAACTTGCATTCCTTTTTCATTCCTACGTAACTTATATTATAATTTAAAGTTAAAGAACGGCTAACATCCAATCATATCCAAGTCGAAGAATAAGTGGCACTTGAAACGGAAACTTCCGTTGGAACTTCCATTCCGAAACATCCAAACTGTCCTTACGTTGACAAACTTTGCCCAATTTATCTTATAGAAAGCCTTCCTTAACATGTGACATACCCAAACGAGTTTTTTGCTCATTTTCTTCGCGACTTTTCCCCCAATTGTCTCCCGCCAACCTCGACCCCAAAGCTGGAAATATCCCTCCATAATTTTAAATAATACTCTTGGACCTTTTTTTATTATTATGATTTCATTCTCATTTCTCTCTCGCTCGCTCTGTTTTGACTCAATTCCGCAATCTCTTTTCGTTTGCAAGCGCCTAGAATTGCGCGGTCGTTTTATGTTTCGGGGAAAACCAGATGGAAAAGGGAATTGGGAGTTGCAGTAATTGGCTCGTTTACTGTTGGCTGTTGCTTTTTCGGTAAATCTACCGAAAGCACTGGACAAGCTAAGAACATTTTTTTATTAAGAGCCTTCATCCCCCCCCAAAAAAATCTCACAATTCTTCTCAAAATGGACATATTTCCCCATTTTACTATTTTATTTTACTATAAAAAATACATTATATAAAAAAAGATGAAATTGTTTGACAAAAAAACTTTCAACGGCAAGGGGAAAACTTTTGAGTGGATTCTTGTGGGAACGATAGATACTTATGGGTATCTAGAGGGCGAAAGATTTGCTAGCTTTGCGTTGAGGTTGAGTTGCCCTGAATTGATGGCAAGTGATGTCCATCTTTTTTCTATTTCTTAGCTGCAGATGTCCATTTTCTCAAACATCTTTCTTCCAGTACTGGCAGAGGGGGAAAAATACAGGAGGGAGTGGAAGGGGGGCGTGTTATAGGACAACTCTATAGGTTGGAGGGGTTGAAGAGACAATTTTTCCCCCTTTCCAACCCCCTTTTGCCGTCCCAATGCCCAAAAAGAAGAAAAGAGAGACAACATGGGAAAAGAAAGAACTGCTGTGTCCTGTCGTAATCTCTGCAGCATCTCGCAGTCATTTACTGGCCAGTGGCTCTTCAAGGATCTTTTTACCCCTCAATACCCTCTACCCCTATTTCTCTCCATTCTACTATTTCTTGATAAACCCTCCTCTTGTCATTTTGCTTGCTTTTGCTTACTTTTGCTTGCGTTTGTTGTGACCAACTTCGCCCCCACCCCCCACTTCCCTTTGGTTCGAAATGGATCCGTCTTGCTCTCGTCGGTCCTCTAACCGGCGATCTCAAAGGATACACACACAATACAACAAACAGACCAAGAGAAACCCTGCTGGGTAATTAACACCCTCCAGGCAATCTCACCCCTCTTGGCCCCCCTTCCAGCCCAACGGGATTTGGAGCTCTTCGTGTCGTAGATGTGCTTCTCCCTCTTCTCCTCCTCCTCCTCCTCTGCCCTTGGCTCCTTGTTTGCGGCGATGTTGTTCTTTGTTTGTATCGATTGAGTCATTGCCGAGCCTGTCCTTTTCTGCGTAGTTAGGAAGATTGGGGCTGTTCACTTTATTTACTGCACGCCATTCCTCCCTTCCGTCTCTCCATCAAGAGGAAGAAAAAGCAAAAAAAAGGGGAGGGGCAGGTTGGGTACTACCCTCCCCCTCCCCCTCACCCAAAGTATGCGGCAATTATCTTCCAAGGGTCCTATTGAAGTACTGGACGGACTGGTTTGTTGGACGACCCGGTACCCAGTACAATTTACGACTCTACGTCACATCCGAGTTAAACCATCGTCTGTTGTTTTTTCTTCCTTGGAAGAATTTCCGCCCTGGAAGGGTAATGCGATTATTTTTGGGGTTTTTGAGGGAAAAGAAATGACCTGTCGTATAAGAAAGGCAAAAAGAAGGAAGAGAAGTGTTTTCTAAAAATTCCTGCCTGGCTGGATAGATCTATTCCTGCAAGCCTAGCGAGATGACAGGACATGACAGCTCAGAAGGGCTTGACTCTTTTTTTTTTGTCTTCGAGTTCTTTTTAGTGCAGGAAGATTGGGTTCGAGACAAAGATGGATTGTACCTTTTTAAGTTTCTTTTTTTATTTTTATAGTCTTTGTCCCTTCCGAGTGTTTGCATGCTAGATTAGGCTCTCTTTCTCCTTTATTTCGCTGAAAAAGAAAGAAAAGGAAAGCCCACAAGAGGAGAAAACAAGAGAAAACAGGGCTATACTTGATATAAATGCCCTTAGGGTATAAGGAGAGAAGAGGCGGGGCTAACGTGTTGAATGTTGCATGACTGGGGCGATTGGAATGGGAGGGGGGCCCTTTGTCACCTTGGATTAGGTCTCAAGTGAAAAGGCCAGGGAACAAAAGGCTTTTCCACGGGTTATTCCCTTGCCGCCATCACCTTGAGCAGCACTTCAGAGAAAGGGTGTGGGTGTGGGGGGGAAGGGTGAAATTTGGGGGAGGGTAAAGCTCTTCATTCTCCAATTATGTCGAGTCCAATCGCCTTCCGGCTCTCTTCTCTTTTGAATTATAGAACAGCCCCTCCCTTTTAAAGCACAGAACCTCCCCCCACCCCGCATTTAGGAGAGAATAGATAAACGAAAGTTTTAGCCTAAATGTTGTATGCTGTTTTCTAAGTGCTTTTCGATGTCCGGCCTGCCATTCGTAGTTGGGTATTACCGGAAATCTGGTCTATGCCCCGCGGCAACGACCCCCAGGGTGTCATCACTTTTTCATGGCTCCGTGGAGAACAAAAGCTATGGGGACTTGTACAACTAAAAGCCTTTCACGTACCGAACCCTCCCGTACCCCCTTTGAGCTCTTTCACAGTTCACAAACAGGCGTGGTTAGGGGAGGGGCTAAGATCATTTGTCGTTTTTCCCATCAGATACATCTTGGCGAAACATTCTAGCCCCCGTTTAAAAAAAAAAAAAAAAAAAAAACGACCGGCGGTTTCCACAAGGCCAGGCCGAAGTCGTCGCATTTACTACGGCCTGCCTTCGAAATTGTACTGTACATACACCTAACGTTCAATAATGAATAATGCCCTTTAACATGATCGAAGGGTTCGCCTAACCGCGACTAGTAGCGACATTCCGGCTTAGTTTTCACTTCAGAAAAGACACAGTCTGTGAAACAATAGTCTTATAGGACAATATAAAATTAAAATGTGAAGTTTTATTGCTAAGTTTTTTTTCACACAAAGTAACTAATAAAACACTATATTTTTCTAACAAAAACAATCATTAGACTGCTGGAAATGTAAAATAATTAAAAATTAAAACTGTTGGAAATTTAAAGTAATTTCTGTAAAGGGTTTTCAACAAGGGGAGGAGTTTGGGAGGGAAAGGGGGAGTGGCCTTTATAGGTGTCAAGATTTAAAAGAGCGGCTGGGACCAAAGTCAAGGGAAAAGGAAAATCAATAGTTTTGCAGGTTTTTTTTTTTCTTTTAAAAGTTCATTTCTAAGGACCTTTTCTTGTATAGCCCGGAGCAAAAAAAGAAACCCCCCTCTTGAAGACTTGTCTTGTCTTTCTTAAATAAGTCCCGCCTCGTTCCGCCTCTTGCCTTCATTTCGTGGAATTTGTGAGGAAGGATAAAAAGGAGGGTGGTTTCAAGTCAACCCCTCTTACCACCCTACTTTTCCCATTATAAGCTAATCTGAATGCAACGCTATACGCGTCGTCGGTTGGTTCGAAAAACCGCACCATTTTCACGTGCTTTTGCCAGCCCATTCAGTCCCGTTAGAAGCCCGCCGGAGGTGTTTTTTTTTTTAAAAAGCGGGTAAAATGGAAAGTCCTTAACCCTCAGCAGTCTGATCGATAAGCTCTATCACCAGCCATCTTTACCTTTCACTTTTTATTTATTTATTTTTTTGTTAAGTAAGCCAAATAAGTAAAGAGCTTGGCTTTCGTTTAGGTCAAATTTTCGAGAAAGACCCGCTCTTGGAGGTGGGAAACTTGGGGATTTTATTACACCCCCCGAGGGAGGAAACTTGCGGGGTCTAAAGGTGTGTCTTTTTAGCGTGGATGGGATTTTCTATATGGGAAAAAGAGAGTAAAAACAAACAAAAAATTGAAGAAGAAGAAGCGATTTATGAAAATGGACAAGTCGGTCTGGGGTCCCAAAAAGTTTTCTGGTGGCTCTCTGTGGCTTTTTTAGGAGGGAGTAGGAAAAGAAGGGTGGAAAGACATAGCGGAAGAAATCCTGAGCAATGTGTAACCCCCTCAGGGGAAGAATTGTATTTTTTTTTTTACTTTCTAGCTCCCCGCACCCCCTAAGTTGTGGGGAAGGGGTGGGGTAGTGTGGGTAGGGGTCAAGGGCGGATTTTCTCTTGCCTTCCCTGTCCTTCCGCATTAAGTCGGCCCGGGAGCAGTAATTTTTTTCTATTTCTTGGCTTTTCGAAGAGTTTTCGAAAACCCTTGTCCGTTCCCGTCGCTGTTGCTGGAAGAGCTCTAGCAGTGAAAGAGGTCTTAGGGGGGTATGTGTATTGTTGGCAGGATGTTGGTAGTGCTCTCTGGGGGAATCCTACGGCGGGGAAACCATGGATTCAGAGTCCGTGATGAGGCTTTCGCTTCGGATCTCTCTCACCCTCGTTTTCCCTACCGTTACGGAACGGAACTTGCAGCTTCTTCGGAACATCTCATCTCTCACCTGTCAATTTAACGACGCCCATCTCCACTCGCCCAAATCTCTTTATACCTTTCTTTCTCCGTTTCTTGCGGTTTACAAGAAAAAAATGGAGGAAGACAAAAAGAAAAAAATACCGAATGTGTTTTATCTTGCCTGTCTTCCGTTGGTATTAAAGAACGATTTCTTGGGAAATTCGTGTGTCCTTTTGATAAGTTTTCTGGTCTTGGGTAGTTTCTTGATTACTTAATGAGCTAGAACTTTATGGCCCTTCCAAAAAGTGGCCACAGATTCTGCCAGACACATTCACATCTATATATTATGTTATCTTTAAAAAAAACTGAGCGTGAATCAAATCAGGATTACTTTTCTCTTGTCGGAAAAAGCGAAAAAAATTGAATTCAACGGCTTAGAACTTAATGTAAGGTTGTTGTTGTACTAAGCGGATTTAAAATTAAAACTTCAGTAATAGCAGATTCAAAAAGTTGAATGGAATTGAGTAAAAGGAAAACTTAAAGTGAAAGATTTTTTCTTAAGTAATGAATTACATTACTTCCAAAGAAATAAAAATCTAAATTATTTTTTAAGTCATTTTTTTTATCTAAATGCAAAGTCATTTTATAATTTTACACGATTCTTTCATTGGAATCGTTTGTTGGTTTAAACCGAATAAATGAGCTGGTACAAAGTCTTCTAGGCAAGAATTACTGAAAAACGGAAAAACTCCTAAGCATTCTCATTTAACTAGAGTTCTTAATTTTTAATATTTTCAAGATTTTTAAAATAATTTTTTCTCTGAATGGGAAAAACGATCAAATCTGCCAAAAAGAAGCCTAGACAGGAACTCTTTAAGATATTTTTAATAGCGGCCTGTTGCCAACGTATTTATTTGTTGATTATTTACATGACTTTATCTTTAAAAATGAATAAATTTTAATAAAAAAAACTTAATAAGGAATTGGGAGGGGGAGGGAAAAGAGGTAAATAAGTGTAGAAAGTATAGTAGATAACTATTTTTTCATAAAATCTTAATCGTTTAAGGGAAGCGAAATTCTTTCAAATTCTGCGTAATTGATGACTAATAATTACAGGAATTAAATTAACGTTCTCTGGTTTTGCACTAGCAATTATGGAAAGTACAGTACATAGCCATTTATATCTGCCAAACACCAAACAGTAGTTCGAGAATGCACGTAAGCTTGGTAGAATTCAGTGAAAGATTTTGTTTAAATAATGAATTATTAAGAAATTACTTTCAAAGAAGTAAGAAAAAAAGAAAGTGAAAAAAAAATGTTAAAAATTTTAAACAAATTAGTTTAAATTTTACACTATTCTTTTATCGGAATCGTTTGTCGACTAAAACCGAATAAGTGAGCTGGTACGAAGTCCTCTAGGCAAGAATTAGTTACGAAGAATGAAAAAACTCCTAAGCATTCTTTCTAATTAGTTATTAATTTTTTCAAGATGTAAAAATCCTTTTTTCTCCGAATAGGAAAACGATTAATCTATAAAAAAAAAGCCTAGACAGGAACTCTTATAATAAAGAAAATTTAAGAAAGTTTCTTAAGGATTGATATGTATTGTTTTTATGAAATCTTAAGGAATCAAAAATCTTTAAAATTTTTGTAAAACGAAATTCTTAAAATTTCTTCTTAATTAATTACTAATAATTACATGAATGTTATCCGGTTTTGCATTAGAAATTATGGAAAACCCATTATAGCCATTTATATCTGCCAAAGAAAGTTCGGTCCAACGATGCACATAAGCTTGTAGGCGTGGCTAGTTTTCATGGAAAGTCGTTAAACTATTTCGCTGCAACGGTTCGCAATTTATTGGTTTTCAATGGAAATGAGACTTTTGGCTCGAAAATTAACTCTGGAATGTGTTCTCCTTTCTCTCGTTTCTCTCGTGCAGTGGACTGCTATTGGAGCAAGCAGGACGGGACGAAGAGGCCGAATTCCGGTACGTGCAAGCCATTCGGTACCGCCCTTCCATGGCCCGTAAGTACTGGCAAATCTGTCTTCTATGTTTCTCTTTATTATTATTCGTATTAGTATTACTAGTGTAGAACGTGTGTAATGTGTTTATTGTGTGGGTTATCTCTCGGTTTTAACTATCTCATTTGCCATCAGCGGTTGATTTGTAATTTCAGCGGTTATTTTCTGTTTATCGCGCGCGCCTGGAAGGTTTCATGCAAAGTGTGTGCGTCTGTCTTGTACTACCTTCAAATCCCCCCCTCTCCCCCCACTTCTCCAGTTAATGGGTTTTGGCAATGAAGAATGATGCCTGGGTTATAGGAAAGCAGAGAGCGAAAGAGGGGGACTTTGTGGAGCTACACAAAATGAGGACGTTTTTTTTGTTGGTTCTTAAACAAATCAGCTCGTTTTGCTTCCCCATGTGTGGTCTCCTTCCCCCATTTCCATCTCTCCTTGAGCAGGAAATGACGATGTGTGTTTACGAGGAACGACTATATAGAGCTACCTAAATCGAAAACTAATGTAAACTGCCAAACCTTGTCATTTTTACGTGTCTTCTCCTTAAGAAAATACGAATTTTTTTTTATTTTTTTTAGCCTTTGCTGAGAACAGCAGTATTTGCTGTAGAAACGAGTTTTCTTATGAACGATGTTTTCTCCGTGTGTGTGTGTGTGCTTCAGGTTGGGGGGGGGAGAATACAGTAAGGGATAGAGCGAGAAAATGGAAAGAGATTGACAAGGTTTACTTGGGATGTTAGATAATAAAAAAAGGAAAAAACTAAAGTAAAGAAAAAATAGCCAAATGGGACCTTTTTGTGAAAGTGAAGCAAAAGAAAATTTGCTTTTCTGGTGCTTAAACGAAATCGAACGGAGAGAGAGAACGAGAAAAAGGGAACGAGAGAGAGAGAGAAAAGCATCGTTACAGCTAGCGAGTAATGGGGCTCGAAAACGATTGTATACTCTAAGGTGCTTTTAAGTGTCTTTGATCGTGCTTTCTAATTTCCCGGATTTGTGGGACGGGGAGAGACAAATTTAAGGATCCAATCAGCTTTTATGTTTTCGATAATGTGAGTTCATTTACGATTCCCTGCAGTTATCCTAATGTAAGACTATAATCCAAACAACTTACATAACGGGTCAGTGCACTTAACATCTTAACAAAATACCTTAAATAAAGGTTCAAGACATTTAAGCTCTCAAAAAAAGATTGTCTTGGAAGTCTGAAGTTAAGGCTCCCGTATACCTTAGCTCGTTGATGGGAAAGAGTCCCAGATTACACTGATGTTTGTTACTGTTTTGAGAAAGCCTTGCGTTAGAAAGTGAAAAAAAAAAAAAACAGATAGCTAATTGCCGATAAGGTTTCTACGCTTGTTTTGCTTCTGAAAAGTACAATTTGTCACCACAGTTTGCTGTAGCAGCACAATATCCCAAATCAAGTATTCAAACTTTCTGAACAAGATTTCTCAAAACGGCTTGTCAGATTTGAAAGCAAACTAAAACAAAAGTTTTCTTTTATAAGTAGCTAGTGCAAAACCAAAGGTCAGATTTTTACGTAACGCATTTCTCATAGTTGCAAATTTCATTTACATATTGCTAATTTATTACTCGTTGGAAAAAACTGTGCATTGGTTGTGCACTACCTGTTAGCAAGCTCAAGATTACTGTCAAAGAATTTTTTCATTAAGTGCACTGGTTTTCCCAAAAAGTATTTTTCCCCCACGCTAACGGTCTATACCGAGCTAAGGTATACGGGAGCCTTAAGAAATAAGGTTTTGTCCGTAAGCGTTTCTTCAGTGAACAATATTTTTCTTTTTTTAATAGAAGCGTATCTGCAATTGGGATTACTGCTGAGTAGGCGTGGTCGGCAGGCGGAAGGTGCTCGGTGGTTAGCGTCCGCGGCTAGTTTAGACGGTTCTTCTTTACGAGACCCGGACGCCCACGACGCTGCCCGTACCACAGCCTTGTACCATTTGGCACGCCTCCAGGTAGAGCAAGATAACCCGCATTTAGCGCGACGAACGCTACTGGCGGCTCTCCGAATACGACCCGCGTACTACCCACCTCAAGTACGTATCAATCTTAATCACACAGTAAGGCACGCTATAGAAAGGGTATATCAGATCTGTCTTCCTTTTTGTAGCACACTTTTTCTTGACTCAAGTTAAACCCCTTTTTTATTTACGGATCTTGTTAAGGACTACAATAGGGAGAGTTGACAAAATTGCAGAAAATTGTCGACCAGGAACGATATTATCTACTCTTTTCTTTTTTATACTTTTTTTGTTAGGTGTGGTTTTCTAATGTAGGTTCTAAGAGTCATATTGCTGCAGTTATATTTCTTCTAAGTTATGCAGTTGTAGTTTTATAAGAGGTAGGCCTACTAAAATACGCTCTTTATATGTGTTGCAAGCGTATTTCTTTTTAAGCGTTTGAAATGCAATATGATTTCTATGGAGCTATTTTACCGTTAGTTATATTTCTGTGGCAGTAAACTTATGCACTTTGAGAGTAGTTTTGTGCTGCGCTTGTAGTTCGTTGGCAGTATTTCCATCGATGCAGTTCATATTTGGAAACTATTCTTATTGCTGTTTGTTGCCCATTCTTGCTATTCTTAGGTTAATTTTTGAAGTACCCGTATTGCAGTTAGATTCCTTTGAAAGGATTCTTCCTGTTACGGTTTATTTTGCTGACAGTTATAAATTTATCGGAGGTAATCCTATTGCTCTTATCACATATCTTTCGAAAGCTCCCATAGTTTATCGAGCTTTGGGTCTTTTACCATAACTGTAGCCGTTTAAAGTATGGGTTTATTCTAAGCAATCTATATTTTCTCAGTTTTAGTTATTTGTTGTAATTCCGGATGTGAGAACAGTTCACAACCTCTGAATTGTTCTCCGGACTCAGTAAAAAAAAAAATGACAAAAATAAGTGCCTGTTTTTGGATTCCCATCTGGTTCAAATGATGCTGGTCTTCTTATGGAGCACAACTCCGACCCAGAAAAACAAGCGTCTGGAATTTAATTTCCGGCGAGGGGTTTCGTATATGCTTATAGTTGATTTAGTGAAGAAAATTTTAAAAAGTGGATAAGATACGTCGTTTACGAGAAGGTGCTATAGCTGAATTTGTAACGCAAGATCAAGGGAAAATGGTCCTTTTCAATTATTTTCTTACGTCATCCAATTCCATTGATGGAACAAAAATCAGAATTTCGATGAATAAAGATGTTAAAAAATTTTCCCATTTTTCTAAAAAAGCTTGAGTTTGCTACGTGGTTCAAAGCTAATCCCAACTCACAAAAGCTTCTCTTTTCTCTCGTGTTTACCCTTTGTGAAGGCAATTTACCGCTCATTAGGCGAATGTCACCAGAAGTTGGGCCAAGTGGAAGAAGCCGAGTCCTGGTTCCGACAAGCTCTACAAGGCGCGACTGATCCAATACCCACCTACCTCACTTACGCCAAAATGTTGGCGCGTAATGTAAGCTCCCCTTTTTCAAACTTTGTAGCATTCAAATGTCATTGGGTGCATTTCTTCTAATGGGGCTTATGTGTGCTCATGCCGTCCAAAAGCAAACTACTGCTCGAAATAAAAACTGAAACCGGATTTGCGCCACAGACCCGGTGCTCACGTTTATCATTCATTGTTGCACCACTGTCTATTGCCAAGGCAGGCCGGAGTCCCATCGGACGTTAAAGGACAATAGCGTCTAAAAAAACAATTGCGTCTTGAAAAAATAGACAAAAAATCTAGCCTTGATGGGTTTCTTTCCCAGTAATGCGTGAAGTTAAAGAAATAAATCTAGTTATAAACTATAAAAAATTTAGTTCTCGTCATAAACGTATCAGAATCCATGATAACCGAGATTCGGAGCGACAATTTACTGTTTCGCGCATGGTTGGACCCAAACTTTGCATGCCAGCAACACATGAACAGCTAATTAAAAAAAGAAAGAAAAAAATTTGGTTGTTTTTTGTTATCGTAGACTATAAGCATCCTGCATAACCTCGACACTTGCACTGAAAAAAAAATGAAAAATCTTATTTTTGCCTAGACTATAGCCTAAGCATCCTGCACGACCTCACACATTTGCACTGCGAAAAAAAAAAAGGAATCTTGATAATTTTACAATTACACGTTAAGGTACCGCTTAGGAAAATTAACAATAAGGTACCTTTAACACAATAAGGTGCCTTTAACAATAAGGTACTTTAACAAAAAGGTACCTTTTATTGTCAAATATAAGATTTGCAATATAAGTATAGGATTTGGAGGGACTTTATTACAAAATTTGTAACTACAATACACAATACAAAAGTACCAATACCCGTATTGGAATTGTATTATAATTACATATTTTGGTACCTTTATGCCAGTAAAGAATTCTAAAAGTATGAAGACTTAAGATGGCTATTGTCGTTTTAAATGAATTTGATTTCTTTAAAATTGTTGGTACAGCTTTGATTTTGGACGGGGTATTCCGAATGTATGTATAGTATCTATACACGTGTAAAACGTTTACGTATGTATATTTGTATACATAGTGATGGAAACCCCCCAGAAGGAAGAAACAAAAAATAAGCCAGCGCATGAGAAATGAGTCGCTAACTTTTTAACGCTACCAAAGTCCCCGAAAAACCCCCTTTTTTATATTAGGCTTTCTAAGCTGTCGTTGTAAGTCAAAGTCAAGAGCTTTTTCGTGTGCCGTGCATGGCGGTGCGAAGCACCCAACTGTGTGTACTTTCTAATTAGGTGTATGGATTATTTATTAGACGGCCAAAAGCCATAGCCTGCTGGCGTTGGCATTGGCATGGACGTTCTAGTAGAAGCATGCGAGAACACTTCAGGTTTAGGTGAATTGCAAAGCAATTTCTTGCAAGATTTGCATGTTCCTAAAACTCTTCAAATGTGTGTGGAATGGCTCCTTAAAATCCCTTCTTCTTGTTCAAGTTTTGTCCCGTCAAACTTATATATAAATCTAAGTTATAAAGGTAACTAAAGAAAGGAAAAGGAAAATATATGGGGACCTCCCTCCCCACCCAACACGAAACAAGGACAAGAGTTAGTGGTGCACGCCATGAATTTAGTTACAAGTTTCCTTAAGCGAATATAAGGAGCTCGAGAGAGGGAAGAGATGGGTGCAAGGAATCGAAACGACACTAACAGATGGACTTGGTTTGTTTGTCTTTTTTTTGTCGTTTTCTCTTTTCTCTTTCTCCATCTTATCTTCTTTTTCCGCGTTGTGGAAAACCGAAAATGCTACACATCTCTAGCACACGCGGCAAGACGAATGGGAAACACTGATTCGGAGAGCGGAATCCGTTGCCGCCCATGATTACAATGTTTACATGCAAATCGGTGAGTCGATATATACTCTTCCTCACTCCAGATTTTTTTCCGATTTTTTGGGGGGAACTTCCTTTTTAAAAAACTTTCTTTTTCTCCTTCATTTTCTGTCCCTTTGCTCCACAGAGGGAGTTAAGGGAGTTCGTTCTCATCAATCCTGTTCAAATTCGCTGTAGGCTTCTTATTCAACCCCTCCTACCGACTGTAAAACCAGCTGATAGATGTGCCTAAGGGGATTTCTTTACTAGGCTCCGCCTACTTTACTCACGGGTGCCCTTCTTAGCTGTGTACTTCTCTTTTTTCTAAAAAAAAAAAAAAACTTATTGCATGCCTTTCTAAACCTCTTATTTTTCTCTCTCGCTCATTAGGCCTCTTATTGCACTTGAAAATAACTACAGCAGTGGAAACCGTTGAACACAAAAAATCGGTTAACACAAAATGATATTCTGATCTGGACAAAATACTATGTAATTTCATACATTTGTTTTCTTTTAACACGGAACAAAAATCGCTTAACACGTAAACATTTAGCGTTTCGGAAAAAGGACAAAAAAGTTTTGTTGCGAGAAAATACTTTTGTCTTTATAGGCCTACCAGTCGTCTCCCTCTGGCAATGGGAAGGGCTTGTAGAACCTTAGTAACATCCCTGACTTAAGTTTAAATTTTTGTCTCCATCGCCCCAACAGTCTATGGGCAGTTAAAACATTCCATTTGCATTTACAGTCTCTTAAAATGCTTTAAAATATATAGACTGTCAATGTACGAGTATACAGTTAAATACTAACTCAGTCATCACGACATCAAAAACATTGATGAGTTTTTTTTGCATATCTTTTAGCACGAAATTCTTTTAACACAAAAAAATATGTCGGTCCCCACGGTTTAGCGTAAAGTGGTTTCCATTGTAATTTTATTCTGATTTTCGGAATTAAAAAGAAGAAACTGAATTAAGAACTAAACATAAATTAAATCAGAAATTGAATTAAAAGTTCAGAATTGAAGAATAGAACTAGTAAAGTCATTGTAATGATCTTTTATTTAAACAGGTTCCTTCGAGCGATATATTTTATAAGATAATTTTAACGGATGCGACTTGTCTTATTAATTTTATTTTGATCAATTTAAATTATTCCTAATTTTACGTACGACAGACTTTAAGAGTGGTAAGTGGTTAAGCCTTTAAGAGTGGATATACAATGCTCGAGTTTTTTTTATTTTCTTAAGAAAATATTTTAAAATTAAGAGTAAGATAAAACTAGAGTGGCGTTAGAATCCGATGAAATAGACGTTTTAATTTTGTCTTCTAATTGTAGGACAATTTTTCCTTGAGATTGGGCAATCAAATCAAGGAGCCAGTGCGTTTTTAAAAGCACTGCAATTAAACCAAACGCATTGGGATGCAGCGTTTAATGCGGCGACTGCATTACGAGAGGCGGGGCGCCACCAAGAGGCGGAGTTGTACTACAGAAGAGCTGCAGTGCTTCGACCTCAGGTACAGTTATCACTGCGTGTACAGTACCTTTTCCTTGTTAACTGTTTCTCGTCCCCAGACGAACCTTAAGAAAAAAAAAGTAGCGAAAAAGTGAAGGAATTCTTTGTTTATTTTTTATTTTTCTTCGCGTAATGCAACCCTTGTAATTTTCCTTTTTGTCTCTTTTCCCCGCCAAAAAATGCTCTTGCTTGTTATCGTGTGGGTTTCCCCTTAGTCCCATGGGACTCTTCTAACAACAGGGTAGCGAAAAAACTACTTTCTTAAAAAAGGAGCGGGGTAGGTACCTTTTGTCTCTGACTAGCTTTTCCAGTTTTATACTTATTATCTTTCGGTGAGGGTGAGAGGGGTGAAGAGTTTTCAGGACTTGTCCCCCGAGAGGGTTTCCTAGCTTTGCTTGATTGTGTATGTGTGTGGTTCCGAGTCCTGACTCAAAAAAGAAAAGAAAAAAACTATCAAGCGAGGTTGGCATATAACGAGGAACTTGGTCGTAGAATATTTAATAAGTGGGTTCTTGGTTTGGCACCCCTGGGACAAACAATAACCACACACACCAACAAACACACTCCGCTGTCCCCTGAACGAAAATCTCCCTTCCAAACCTGCACAACCAACCCCCACCCCCGAAGAAAAAAAGAAAAAAAAAAAGTTTTCTCCTTTCTTCTTTTTAGCTTAAGTAAAGAAGGGATTTTCCGTTTTCCATTTTCTTTTCCGTGTACAATGTGTGTGTGTATCTGGCAGCTGGCGATAATGTCACCTCTGTCCACTGAATAACAAACGGAGGATATCTTCGTATATACTTAAAGAGTACCCCCTTTCTTCCTGAAAACCGAAAAAGAGGACAAAAAAGAATATTTAGCTAAAAGGGAGACAAATGTTTACAATGGAGACGATGAAGACTATTGTGGGCGTGACAGTTTTGCTAGGAATGTTTTATGAGGGTTTTTCGCTCCTTGCTTTTCCATTTATTTTTTTACCCAAGAGATAAAGTAAGTAAAAGCTCGCCTGTGAATAATGGATGGGTTGAGAGTGTCATAATTAATCGCTACCTGTTTTTCCTTTTCTCTCTTTCAAATTTTTTTATTTTTATTTTTAAATAGGACGTCGCCAGTCACCGCAACTTGGGCGCCATGTTGCACCTCAATGGCAAGTACGCAGAGGCGGAGTCAGTGTACCGGACGGCATTAACCCTAAGTCCTCATGACGCAGTAACTCTTGTGAATCTACAACGCCTCCAGCAAGCTAGAGGCAAGAGCTCCTCCAACCGAACCACGCCCCATAACTGACGCTATAAATGGGTGATAAAGTGGCCACTAGATGGCGATCGAAGGACTCTTGCCAAATGTCCCGAATGTACATATGTAAAAAGAAAACAAAGAAGTACCCCCGAAAACCCTCAAAAGAAGACGAAACATGAGTGAAAATTAGAAAGCCACTGAAATAACCCTTTCCTGTACCATTTGTGTTTAAATCCTTTAGTATGGACATTATCATTTTAGATGAGGGCTGATGTACTGTACACAGACAGGGCAAACTAAATTAACCTCCATATACCACCAAACTCTCCCATTTTTGGTATCTCCCCCTAGTGGAAGGTTTTACGAATGAGGGAAGCTAATATACGGAGCGTCTATGCAAATCCAAACTAACATATATACTTCCTTTTCAGTTGGTAAACGTATCATTAACCAAAACCCCTTCTTCTTGCTCCCAAGGATATATACGGGTTCACCATACAGCATTTCTTGCATTCTACCTTCAGCTGTCCTCCTTTCCTTAAAGCTTCTCCCTTCCTTCCTTCATTAAAGCTCTCCATTACGGTGTCCTTAATTACTAATCAATACTAATTACCCCAGGGAGTTTAGACCTGATACTCGAGTCCTGCACGGACTTGCTCATTTACCAGCCTCAGCAGTACTGGTATTTACTCAAAATGATCCTTACAAGACGGCTGAAAGGGCGGTAGTCCCTAAAATGGAAATTAAAAAACTATCGGAAAATGAATAAAAGAAAAATTATTTAATTAACAAATTAGCGAAAAATCTAGATTCTAATGAGATACTACCTTTTATGATAAGCAAAATAATAGTTAAGCAATTAAAGAAAGAATTTTTGAGCAAATTTTCAGGTCACTTTGCTTAGTGACGTAATGACCGTGACAATCTTCACGACTGCTTTGTTTACTGTTCTAAGCGTCAAAATATCTGTACAAAACCATGACAGCAAGCGTTCCTAAGGTATCACGTCACCAGGTACATCATGGTCTTATGTTACAAAGCCACGTGACTTTCTTGCTCCTAATTACTGTCTTCAGTTAGCATGATTACCAAGATTTTGCCAGTTAGTAACTTTTTGAAGTTCTTATAGAAAATGTTGAAATTCATTGCTCATTGTTAGACCACAGTGAAGATAATAGTTAATAAGTTAATCGAAATATGAATACGTGGGAATGGTTTCAACGATTTCAAAAAGAATTAAGCTAAAACCATTTTTTTCATTTTTCATGCTATAAAAAAGAAATAAGGGAAGTTTTAAGCCCCTATGGATTAAAGGTACACTTCCAATCTTTTCTGGCAAGATAAGGCGGGAGTTGAGACCATTCCCTTGAGGCCATAATGAGATTGGTGTGACCTGCGACACGGCGACGGTCCAATGCCATTTCCTGACAGTTTGCCCCTCTAGGGGCTACCACACGTGTTATGACACCGCGGTTGCACACCCCCAGGCAAAGTATTCCGCCCCGGGGGAGTAGAAAAAGGGGAGTTTTTCTTTTCCTTTTCCCATCTTTGGTTACTTGGCAACGTATAACCACAACAGCGAAAAGCTTCCGATGTATTTGTCAGGTGTGTGTTGCTTCTAAACTATCCTATAGGTTGGTTTCCGGAACAAGTCAGTCGTACGTTTTAGGGACTGACTCTTATCTGTTTTTCCCTAGTGGTGACTCTTTCTTTGTGGTCTTTCGCTCCCCCTTAAAAAGCCAAGAAAAAAAAGGATAAAAGTCAAGATTTGTGCTGGGGTTTTCTATACTACCCTTCCTTAAACACACGAAGAAGAAAATTGGATTTCGGATTGGATTGAGACAGGACTCAAGCTATGGCCCCAAGATATCATGCAACGCTACTAGAGGCAGTGGGCGTGGTTGTTCCTTCATCTTTGCCCACATTATTGCAAAACTTCGCCAAAGCTGCCCTACGAACCCAGCCGCCGCAATTGCTGCCTTGGGCTACTGCATATTTTCAGGCGCTCGCCCAAGGCAAATTGCCCCCGGCGGCCCCTCGAATCCAGCCTTGCACAACCAAACTTACACCGGCCAGATTGCGGCTTTTGCATCAGCAAGTAAAAAAATGTTTTCAAATTAGAAGTAAGGTTAATTTTGGGTTCGGGGCCTAATTTTAGTTAGGAACGAGAGAAGTTGTTACCCTAGGGGATGTTTTTGCTCACTGGGCGCTCTTTTCCTTGCCTAGGGAGCCCTTGCAAGATTTACTGGAGCTAGGGGGCGTGGCTGAACCTTCTGCGCCTTTAGACACACCCATCGAGTGGCCCAAACTGCTAGCGTTGGCCGCTGGTCAGCTGGGTGACGTAAGAACGCTTTTTTTCTTCCTAAATTAATAAATTTGTACGCTATTTATTTATTTTTAAGCAAATACTTATACTACATTCATGTCAACTGAGTTACAATTAGCGAATGTCAGGTAATTACGGGAGCATTTAATAAAGAAAAAGAGAGTTAATGTACGTGCGGAATAAGATCATCGGTGATTAAATTATTTCTTAATTATTCGGAATTTTATTTTGCAAACAAAAGACGCTTACGAAATCAAAATTTTCAAATTCTCGTAGGAGGTTTTTAGCATGGAAATCATTATTGTTACGTTTTGAGGTTTTGGGCAAAATTTGTCGAATCACAGGATTAGGGCGTATATATTTTTAATGTATTATTATATTATTTTGCTTACGAAGCTTTAATAATAAAGCTAACAAAAGCCTATGCTGGAATATAGCAAAAATGAATGGCGGTTATGGCCTTTACGTGACTATGTCTACTTACATGAAAACGTGCGTTCCTCTCGTCACTGAAGGCATGCGTATACTCAATGATAAAAGATAACACGTTTGGTGCTATTTGGCTATATAAAAACACAGTTGGAATTTGAAGGATTAATTATCTTCTACATTTTTCTGTCACTATACTCCTTTCCAACGTTCATTAATGTGATTTTGGGATGGTTAGGCGCGTAATGTGTTGTTTCCAAACGAGCGGCATGCGAGCTGCGAGGAGTCTTCTTACGGGGCTTGCATTTCTTATGAAGCTTTTTATTCATAATCTTAACAATTATTTCCTTAATATAAGTAATTGCATTAAACTGTTTTATATAATAAACGCGATGCTACTATTGATCTGTTTCTTCTATAAAATTTAAAATGTCTTATTATCAAGTTATTACCTATTGTCACCTTTTGCAAAAGGATTTTTTACGAGAATGGTCGACTACCATCATACTGATTGATTATATTGATTTAGAGTTTGAAGGAAACGATGAAAGTGCTATGTTCCGTGCTCGCTGACGATGGAGACGAGGGCGGTACAGCAATGCCGGTAGTTATAGGCGTGAGTCTGTATACTTATTTAGCTCGCATCGATGGAGACATCCCTGAGAGCGCCATCCAAGAGGGCGTGGCCTACATGGAGCGCGTGGCGCGTTCTCAAGACGGTTTCGTGACAGCCTATAATTTGGAGTGTGCTTTGTGCCCGGATTTACACTGACCCCAAGGAAGAGAGGAAAAAACCTGGATGGTTCTCTCTCTTTGTTGTGGTCTGCATGCGACGTAGTAAACACTGTCCATTCCTTCTTTTATTTCTTATATACACTTTCTTTTCTATACATACAAGGTTTCCGTAGCAATGAATGAGTGATGCAAGGTAATCCAAGCAATTGTTGTTGATCTTATAGAGCACTGTATTGCATACATTGTTGTACAAGGACGTCATGGCCAAGTATTTTGCTTTTGCGCAAACACAAAAAATACTTATTTCTTTGCTTTTGGGTTAGGAGCGAGAAAAGAAAAGCGCGAAAAAGGATAATAATTGGGGCTAAAAGAAAAGCAGGAACAGAGATCAAGGAAAACCAGTAAAAGTTGGCCCTTTTTCAGTCATTTTTTTAATACCATCTTTAAAAGGTGTTTGGAAGATTCCTCGCATGGCACTAGCCTTTTTCTTTTCTTAACCTCCTTTAAACTGAAAATACAGTATAAAATAATGGGTTGGGGCCTAGGATACAGATACCTAATGGCGCGAACGCCTTTTTCTTTTACTCTTCACGTCAGATTCGCACACTACTTGGATCAGCCAACAAGAACAAATGCATTATTTTCTCCGGCTTTTGATGCTGTCGTCTTCAGAAACCAAAAATAATAGAGCTCGAAGAACACGGAACATAAAAAGGGGAAAAAAATCAGACATATTTTTTTAAATAATGGTAATTAAACTGTGGTACTTCCAGGTACGCAGACTGAGCCTTGAATGAACGCACAAGGTAAAGAGGACTTATGTTTACAATTCTTCGGGTTTTTTTTATTCCCGCAATTTACCCCCAAAAAGCGAGAACTTGAAAGTAAAATAAACATAAAAACGATTAAAACTAAGAAGGGCTGTGGTCTGGCTCTCCATCTTTGGCGCTCAAGCGACTCTCAAAGAGACACAAGCCTCGATGGACAAATTCATATTGTTCAGCCGTTTGTACCATTCCCCCTCTATAAATTACAGGTTAATTAGATAAAGGAATTTAAAACCCATAAATTGAATTACCTGTCATTGCGAAGAGAACAAACGATGGCTAGTACGTCCACAGTGCCAGTTTTGAGCAGTTGTTGGATGCCCAGGCAGAGAGCAATAAAACAGCCCGTGCGTCCCAGACCAGCTGAACAATGGACCACCAGCGGCCCCGCCTCCTGGGCTTGTCTTTCTAATCTTAGCTCGTCTATATGAACAGCTAAATCCACTAATGTTTGAGGATTATCTGGCGTTTTGTGATCTGGCCAATCCATATACCAATAATGCAAGACTTGATGCTGTACATCCTGGCACTAAAAGTAATAAAAAAAATCACGATTAATTCATCATGCAATAATATAACTTCATACTACAACAATAATACAAATACAATATAATAATACAACAGTAACTTAGTAGATAATAATATAACTTAAAGAATAAATTATAAACAAAGACAAAATAAATAAAAAATAAGACAAAATAAATTATAAAAGATTTTTCTAAAAATCAAAATAAAAGTAAAAAATAGTATTACGTTACAAATTCTCAAGAGTTTTTTCTTTTTTTGTGGTTGAAAATATTGAAGAAATATATTCACCTGAAGTCGTAATTTCCTGAGCTGGTACCCTGAACAGATTTGTGTTTCCACCACAAGGACAGTAACTGAGCCGTAGACTACTTCTTCACATTCTTGGTCTGGCAAATACGTTTCGCACTTGGTCCTTCCACCTTCTATGCATTTCGTTATCATGATAATCACCGGCGAGCGCTCGTTAAAGACCATGAGCCAAAAATCCTCTACTGTATGCGGCAAAGGGCCTTGCGTGGCGATAAATGCCGGACGTGGGCACTCTTGCATAGGTACACACTTGGAAAAAAAGGAAATAAAATCAATAACCAAACTGAACAAAGAAGAGAAATAAATCAAAAGGTGTATGTATACCTTAATATAATTTGCATTGATGTAAGCGCCCAGAGGGGACCCACTAGGCAATCGAACGCGGCTGTGAGCATTGGGAATGACGCAACGGTACCGGTTTTTCAAGCCACTCCCTTCCACTTCCGCCACTTCTTGCAAATTCGGTGGAATTGACCAAAATTCTGCATGTAGTGCCCGTACGTCTTGGGTACAGTGTCGTAATTGTTCCCTTGTCAGTACATGGCTTGCTGTTCTTAAAAACTGGTCAGTAGGACTGTTCAAAAGTATTTTAGAAAATTAGTACAGATTAGTATAGAGGCTAAGAAATAAAAGCATGTCTTTTTTACGAATTACTTGTCACGAGGTATGGCTAAAGGAACCACAATTTGATCTTCCAAGGGCTTGAGGGCGATTGTAAGGGAATGGCTTGATCCTCTTCGTTCTTGCAACTTGCGACATCGGACAATACTGCGGGAGGGAGATGCAGTGGCGCTGTTGCATTCACTGGAAGGCAAAGGAATGGGACTACTATGGGCTTCATCGTAACGATTGTTTAGCGTCAAGTGTTGGAAGGCGGAAACTAAAGGTAAGGACCCGGTTAAATCTGTCTCCCGGAAGTGGAGTGTTTCTTCTTGGCGTTCCCAGTCCTCCATGGGAAGGATACATTCATTCTGCTGGGACAGCAGTGTGACTGAGATAAATTGCTGGTCAGGTTCAGGGACGAGTAAAAGGGGCAGGTTTGAAGGAGGTACTGAGTTAAAAAATAATGAGGCAGGAGCCGGAGATGTGCGAATTGTTGTTGATTTTGCTGTTAGAAAGTGCAGTTTGGCCGGTAAAGGCTGGACGGCATTGAAGGCGGGTGTCAAAGGCGGGTTTACCAAAGGGTGGTATACCCATTGCTCTGACAAGCCCACTGGTTCGTACTTGCGGCCCTTGTTATGGGTCTGGTGCTTAAAATATAAGACCTGAAAATATAAATCAGATCCATTCTGAGTCAGTACGAGTAATAAGTAAGAGTTTTAAATCAATCATGGAGGATTATTTTACGAAAAATTTATAATTTTACCAGAAGAAGTAAAAGGATAAGAGCGATCAGGGTGTAAATGGCTAGAATGACGACTTCTAGGTGGATCCAGAAGGCTTCTTCTATGGCGACTATTTGTACTGGTCGGGCAGAGGTAAACGTGGTTAGAGACCGATTACTGTTTGTGTCCCATGAATAAGTTGGCAGGAAATGCAAATTAGAAACAGATTCGTGGACTGCTTCTTCTGATGATGAGCCACAAATCAGTTGGCAGAGCAAAGAGCGAGGCAAGGGGGAAGAAGGTGGAATAGGGAATGCGTCTTTTCCTAGTAATTCCATCGATTTACTCCACCCTAGAAGAATAAAATAGCGAAAACCATTTTAATTAGCGTTAAACTAACACAAAAAACTGTAGCCATTTGGAACATAGAATTCCAAATTTGACAAAGTTAAACGACTACTAAAAAATTATAATTAAAAATTCGTAATCAACTTACTGTCCCATGGTCTGAACACTTTTTTGAGAGTTCAAATATTAAGTAAAAAGGTGAAAAATTCTAAGTTTCAGCTACAGGAAGTATAAAATCTGTATTAAAAAAAAGTCAACGGCAAAAATAGGTTTGTTGTTATCTGTAAAATTTGGCCACTCCCATCAACGCGGTTTCGCTTTATGCCGCCTATTATCGTCGGGATTTTAATTTCCTTTTCATCGTTTTTAAGCTAAAGCTTTGCTTAAAATAACCATATTATTTATCGTAGATTTATTTATGGAAAATTCCATAGCTTAAATAACCTTTGAGAAAGACTATTTCTATTGACTAGACAATTGAAATTAAATTCCATCTAGAACCATTCGCCATCTTGTATCTGGAAACGCAATGGTTTCCAACATCTGAAGTTACGATTTCTCTGGCTAAAGGCAAAAAGCTACTACAGTTATATTTGTGTAGGTCAGCCTAAGAGATTAAATCATACAAATCTTA
>JAGJRP010000635.1:0-34851 GCA_022832235.1 Lepidurus couesii
TTGTGTCGACTTCCCTGAATAACCTGATCATTTAATTAACTGGTGAGTGGTGGTTTAGAAGGGATTTCCCTCTAAGCGTCGTAGTAGGCTGGAAATGACAGGATTGGTCAAAAAGACGTAAAAGCAATGTCATGGGTCAATATGCAAAGGCGTAACAACTACTGTAGTTTCGTTACTGTACGTGTGAAGATTCTTTCGAAACTGATTCTAATAACCGATTAAAATGCTGTTAATTTGACCATTTTGGATCGGTTCTTTACCATTTGATTCTGTAAAGCGGCTGATTCTAATAGCCAGTCCTCACAATAAGCGACATCTACTGTAACATACATATAGCTTTTGATTGCATTGTGCTAGCTTCCTTGCTTGCTAAGGCTGGCTGTAAACGTCAGGTAAATAGACCTGTAAAGCTGAAGTAAAACAAAAGAGGGGACTACAGTGGGTTTTTACGAGACGAGAATTCGGGCTTTTCTCGTGGGTTTGATGGGGCCGAGCACTAGCAGTCATGCTAAGTATGCGGTTTAGGAAATAAGATAACCTGTTTGAAGAGGATCAATAAGGGCAGTTTTGTCTTGAAAAAACCGACCCGTGGCGGCTTGGGAATATTTGAAATAAGTCAAGGAGCTCATAAGTCGAAGAAAATTGCTCTCTGAATATTAAAAAGCATTTTTATTTATTTATTTATTTTTAGTAAAAGAAGCGAGTCTTTGCGGAACTGAACGCCTTCTGCACAGTATTTTCAATCTCTCGGTGTTTAATCCTGCAATTGCACCATATTCTGTCTTAGTTTTACTTCTTTTCTTTGTTTTGCGTTGGTTGAGCCTCATTTTGTAAACTTTTTTTTTACTCTTTTTTACTTTTGTACCGTAAGGGTTTAGTACACAAGCGCTAGTGTAGTAGTTATTCCGAGGGCAGCTTGGGATAAAGGATAAGGGCGACAAATGAGGCAGGACCTCATGACAGGTTATAGCCCAACAGTAAGAAGCGGGCAATTGAACCGGGGATGCCCTCATTTTTTACCCGAAATCACACTCGATTTGAGCCCGGTGATTGGAAAGACACGCTTGCACTTGACCAAATGGGCCTCATAAGTTAGTGTATATAGTGTGAGCAGGACTTTTGGGCTGGCAAAAGCGGTTCATGGAGCTATTCTTTTTTTTCTTTTTTTTCCCCTTTATTTTCTTCAAGTAGACATGTCAGCGACCAGGCTTTTCTGGTATTTATCTTTTATTTAGTGCTGGGTTTAGACAGGCCGATCAAGGAGCAAAATTGTGGATAATCTGTCACGTTGCCGAATCTTTTTATTTTATTTTTATTTTTTAGAGTCCCGCCCGAAACTTTCGTCCGTTTCATCCATCAAAGTTTGACACGTCAATAAGTTTTGATCCCAATAAAAGTAACATGAATGATGGAATTTTCTCGTTAAAAATTTAAGGGATATTCCCTATATAAATTGAGGGAAAGACATGGAAAACTCACAAATCTCCAGATTTCTGTGCGGTATTGACCGTCAGTTTAAAAATTGTATCTCCTTGAGGTTAAGTTAAGCCGCTTTGACTCGCTTTGACTTGATTCTCGGACTCTTTTAGACATGGCGTAGCAAACTTTTTTCCTTTCTTTTTTTTCTTTTTTTTTTCTCGATCTGCGTTGCCGTTCGGGTGCCTTTTACCAAGTGTATTTTTCTTGGTTTGTTTTTTGGGAGGGAAATTTGCCTCGGTTTTACTTCCATTTGACTTGTAAAGCACGCACAAGCACACAACATCCCCTTCGATCTTGCTTCCTTCCCATACAGACAAGTCCGGGCATTTCAATTGGCCGCTAACAAGGACAAGAGGCTAGTATTCGATCTCAATGTGGGGCCCCGGAGGTCAATATATGCCCTCAGGGTATTTGATAACGAGGCGATACGACATTAGAAAACAAGATCTCATTACTACAAGACAAGCACCGGCCTTGGGCCCCCGGAAAGCTGCTCTGAAATCCGTACACGGGTTCTCTTTTTCTTCTTTTTTATCATACAACTTTTATAGGCCTGATCGAGGAGCAATTGGAGCTGCTCATCTTAGAAGAGTTCAGAGAGCACGATCGTTTCAGTTTCTTTTTTCGATGTTCCTTTGAATTCGTCTCCCCTTAGAGAGTTCGGGGAAATTGAGAGGCTCGTATTTAGAAAAGAGCCAAAGGTTTGCTCTGGATGTATATATGTGTATACTGTACGTACAAAGCACGCCCCTGTCCGAGGGGAAAAAATGTAAAAAAAAAACAACGTTGCTTGTTTTGCCATTATCCTTCAAGTTTTAGGTTATTAGAAGCAAATTAACATGCTTTTTGGACCTCTCAAGAGGGCGCGCACTAAGAAAAGCTGCACTGGCTCTCGTTTTCCCTTTGTCTTATTATGCATCCACTTCATCCAGGAGAAGTGGTTGTATCAATCAAGAGTTGGCTCATATTGTCAGGCCAGACGCACGTTCTTGTGCTGTCAAAGCTTTGATTACTAGTTTTCTCGCATGATTAAAGCTCTTACGTACTACTTGAAAAAGCGAGCGTGGAAAATAAGAAAAAAAATAAACAGCTCTTGAATTTCTTATAATAGCAAGAGCACGGCTCACTGACTCGGAATCTCTATTCTCCTTGTGTTTTTGTCAAGTTTCTGTCATGCGATTTAATTAAGAGTAATGAAGCCGGTAACGAAGTGTCATTGGATCCCCGTGTAACCTTACAAATGACCGATTTATATTCCAGAAAAAAAACAAAACTTGTTCCGAACTCGCGGAAAGGGGAGAAAGGCTTGTGCCGTGGACAATGATGCCGAGCTTAACGCGGGAACAAGTCGAGGTGAAACTAATTAGTGGAACTGACGGCGCACAATTGAAAATAGGGATTTCCGATGGATTTTCTACTCGAGAATGAAGCAAAATTCAACATCGGCGTCAAATCCATGAATATGTAATTGTTGACCTCAACCACCTGAAATTTAAATCCGATAAGTCAATTTAAAGTACATTTTTTATACATTTCCATCAAACAGTTGTATTGAACTTCAAAGGCTCATTTCAACGTCAAATCCTCTTACATTGATCATAGTTGACCTTAAACCATCTGACTGTCAGTTTTCTCAAGTTGAGCTCAACTGTTTCTGATTTGACGGCAACGCGACACAAGGACGACTTGACAAAATTACTCCGTGTACCCGACATAAGGACCCCGGCCCCGACATAAGGACGCCGGACCCCGACAGAAGGACGCCAGGTCCGTCGTCTTTTAGGGGACCAATAAAATTTCGAGTTTAAAAAGTCCCTGACCATATGTTAAGCGCCAACGGGATCAGAAAGTGCTTAAACCGTATTAAAAATACGTCACAAGGTTAGGCTTGGTTAGGTTAGGTTAGGTTAGACGCCCTTCTGTCGGGACCCGGCGTCGTTGTGTCGAGTCGTCCTTGTGTCTACTTTCCGATTTGACGACGGTAAATAATCCCTTTAAATTCAAATTTTGTATCTACTTTCTGCATATTTCTTGATCATGGTACAGTGTCGATCATTTCCTATGAATACTTTTGAATTTGATAATATTTACAATTTGATTTGAAAGTTTTGAATTTTTGAATTTGATTGAAATTCTTGATTTTTCTTGATTTTTCCAGTTTTTTTTTTTTACCTAGTTCGGTTGAGATGGGGTCGATTTATTTATTTTTCCCAACTTCTTGGGAATGATAAGGATTAGGTATGTGGGCGGGATCTTTGAGGGGATAAGTGAATCTCAGCTTCATCGTGTTTTAGGAACGTAAATAATTAGGGGCACGTAAAGTTTGGTAAGAGTTGAGAACGCTCTAAAAACGTGAGAGTCAACACATCTCGCTGAAAGGTTCCAACTTTGGCTCTTTTACCTTATTGTCTCATCGTTTGTGTCGCAAACCTCCGTTAAAGCCAATATTTGACGGATCCCGTTGATGAGAACGGCGAAAGCCTATGCTTTGGGAGGAAAGGAAAGGCTGTCAATGAAATTATTATCTCGCTAATGAATGGCCCAATATTGACACGGACTTTCAAGAGTTGGAAGCCTCAAGGCTTGCCATCAGGAAAGCAATTTACCTACGATTTTAACCGGTGGAGAGTTTTCCACCCTGGCTATAGTGTCCCAGAAGCAACTTTTCTTGATGTCATCGAGATGGAAGGCTCTTAATATTAGAACCTTCCTTAACTTATTTCAGGGGGAAACGGAAAAGCGAATCTTCGTCCCCCATCTTCATTGTTGGGAGCCCTGGGATGCCTCTGTTCTTTTTTTTTTCTTTTTTTTTTTAAGGCATGTTTGTCTATATGAGGTGGGGGGTTAGAGAGAGACGGAGAGGAAGGGGGCTGTGGTTGGCTCAGGGGAATTCGAGGTAGAAAAGAATAGACGAGATGTCGTTTTGAAAATGTCATTTCGCGCCAAGACGGTTGCCTTAACTACCTGATACTTGTCATGTGTGGTGGTGGTGGTGGAAAGGAGTGCGACTCGCTAGACTCCTTCCCTTTCCATCTCTCTCTCTCGGCCGTAGTTTTCCCCAGCGTTGATCCTCGAGGGACGTCTGTTTTGATTTCACGGCTCCGATCCTTGACGTCTCATCAGCCTCGGTCCCCGAGATCACAGACAGTCGTGCGAGTAAACCACTTTGTCACCTCGACCAACTTTAGCTTTCCCGGCTTCTCCCTTACCCCGGTTCGACCTGACGCGAATGGCCAAAAACCCAGGCCTTTTGACTCGCCTTTTTGGTCAACGGCTCACATGATTAAGAAGAATCAGCGCTGATGGATCTCCTCAGCTTTGGCCCCCCGTGTCCCCGAATGTCTTTCTAATCATTCTCAGTTAAAGACGGGGAAATAAAACAGGACTGTGTCGTGGCAATCTTTGGGTCTTTCCTGTCCTTTTTATATTTCTTAATATAATAATATTATATTATATTATAGGATATATTTACTATGTATATGATCTACACCCACTTCCCTAACTCCTAATTTGTTATTACGTTTTTATAGACTAAATCATGTAAAGATTGATAAGAATAAGCTTGGCAACAGGCTTTCAAGCTTACGCCCGCAATTTGGAAAAAATATGTGTATTTAATATGTACTAATATTAGTATTTAAGACTTCCGTATACTTTAGCTTGTTGATGCAAAACAGTCACAGATGGCGCTGATGTTTTGTCAATTCCTCGATTGACTAGTCGCTGCAGTAGTCAAAAGCGACCAAGTATTAAGGCAAAACCTAAGCTTTTGTGCACGATTGACTCATTTTTATATTTTCTTTATTTTTTTTTCTTAGAAATCCAAAATAGTAGTCTTATTCTCAAGGCTCCCGTCTACTAGCTTATTGATGCAAAGCACTCGCAGATGGCGCTGATTGTTATTGTTTTGCGCCCGCTATTTGGAAAAAAATCTATATTTCATATTTAATATATACTTTTATTATTTCTTAGATTCATTTTAGGGTTGAAAATTACCGTTAAAGTGATCAAAGTTGTTGATATTGTAAAGATATAATAAGAAGAATGTCGAGGATGTATGTTTAAACACTAAAATTTTCTTTTGTTTCATCTCGTTTGCAGAAGGACTTGGACAGTGAAGCAATTGCGTTGGCACAACGTCAAGATGAAAGTGAAACTTCAAGAAGGCGGTTGGTGGAGCAAAGCCGGGAGTTCAAGAGGAGCATTTCGGAGGCAAGTATATATCCTATCTATACACTGTATCTTAATAGCATATCCATATGCTTTAAAATTGCAGTTTAGGATCTTCCGAAAGTTGCAAAGTCACTGGGAATTAAGCGGGTCACGGACTATGCGTCAAAAAGCTTTATAGAAATCAAATACGCTCCGTAGTTTAAACTCGGGTTTGTTAAGCGACGTGTCAGAATTATTAAAACGCCCCCAAAAGGGAAAACCAGGTTCTCTGAAGTGGGAAAAACCGCGTCTTTTTGCTCTAAATGGCGTCTTTTTTCGCCCATTTGCGCGAGTTGGGGTTTGTTTTGTCTTCAAGAGGAGGAAACGAACGGTGGTTTAATGTCAGGAGATATGGCCCAAACTTCTAACATGGTTAATTGCAGTGTGTTCTTGCCGTATTTGTCATGCAGTCTTTGCGAGTAATCCACTTCAAGAAAAAGTACAGGAAAACGGGTTTGGGGCCTCTTTTCGCTTGTTGCAGTAATGACAAAAGTCCATAAAAAGCTAGAGAGAATGACCGCAAGGCTGAGTTATAATTTAAAGGAATATAAAGATCCCAAAACAAATAAACAAGAATGAAATTAGTAACGAGCCAATGGAAGGGGGCAGCGAGCGTTGCATAAGTCCCCTTTGTGACGTCACTTCGGTGCTATGCCGCGTAAATTACGTCGTTGCTGAATGTTGAATAGGTTTTTCTGCTTCTGGTATACAGAGAGAGGCCAAAGGACATTGTGTTTCGTTTTGTCTTCTTAACGATGGACTCGACCAAGAAGAGAGATAGAGAAGGGTAGCGGTGTACGGGAGACAAGAGGGGACCCAATGCTCCTTGTTTGCAATAGCAAAAAGCACACTTGTTACGGTAACTGAAGAAAAGCAGGACATTCCCTTCTAAGAAATGGGTTCGGCTTACGAAGATTGCACTCTTAGCCTCGAGTGGTGATTCACAATGTCAGGAAGCTATGATTGACATTTACGAGTAAGTTGCTGGGGCGCCGGAACGAAACTTGAAGTAGCCACCCAAAAAAACAACACAAAAAAACAACAACATCGGAATGACCTCACATAAAAGGCCAAAGCCGCAGAATAAAAAAGCTCGCCTGTTCCGTATTTTTTCTTCTTTCTGTAGGTCCGTCACCCTTTCCTCCTACCCAAAGTCACCCCCACATGGATGTGGAACACAAAGTTCCATTCTTGGAGACTACTTGCTATGCAAATCTCCCCACTTGACTCGGATTGCTCTGATAAAAGAGTATCGAGACCACGAATTCCCACAAAAAGCGAACTGGAAGGGGGGAGAAAAAAAAATAAAAAAAGAGACGCCAGTGTATACAATTTATTAGAAATACCTTGCATTCCGCAGATTGCATTTTATGTCCGGTAAGAAATAAGCGCCGTAAGCTTCTTATATACACAAGATGCTTTGGAGCGATTTTCCCTGGCTCTCGGCTTGGCTATTCAGTGCATAGCTGTAAGTTGGCTTAAGTCGTCTTTGACAATCCGGGTTTTTGCTATGTATACTAACTTCCTAAGCGAAACGTGTGGGTAATGAATGGCAAATGGCAAACCAAACACAGACATCATCTACCATTCTAAACGTTTATTTCAATAATGAAATAAATAACGTCTGCACCAAGGTTGTCTACTTCAATAATGAAATAAATAACGTCTGGGTCGGGGTTTTGCGCACTGGGTCCTTCTTTTAACGTCGTGTTAGTAAGCGATTAGCGGGGGGAAAACGTTCGAAATGTACACCGTTTGGAAGGCTGTGACGTAAGCCGGTGCCAGACGGCGTTCTCGGCCATTCTTTTATATGGTGGTGTTAGTATAGCATGAATGCGTTGCAGGAAGTGTTTTGGTAAAATGTCGCTGGTACTTTACTGATTTACTGCCTGTTTCTCAATTTTTCACGTGGATAACACCCAATTGGAGCTTAAGGCCCCGCCCAGGAGTCGTTTACGTCATAACGGTGATATCAATCTAACGAATTTCAAAAGATAATTCTGCTTTTAATACGTAACCGAAGAATAAAAAGTAAATAAATGTGACTAAAAAAATAATGCCTACAAAATAGAATCCTTTGTTTCAATAAAAGTTGGCGTTTTTTAGTTGATTTATTAGTATTTTATTTTATTATATGGTTTGGCTGGTGTTTTGGAGATGGAACTGTTCAAGGAACTGTTGGGTGGTAACATCATGGGGGAAAAACTAAAGAAAAAATCCTTCTTGTCCAGCACAGAATTTAGTTTAGGGCTTGTGGAAAAGAGAACGGCGCTTGCTTTATTTCTGAACAGTATTTTAGCTCAAACGAAACAAATTTGAAAGCTTTTTGAATTACAGCTCAGAGAGTAAAGATGTTCCCGAGGTCTTGTGATGGGAATAGTAGCTAAGATGCTGCTCTCTAAATTGTCTTCCGTTTGTTTGACATGCCAGCGCCCCGCATTGCTTTGTCATGGTATGCAGATTGTTGCTATAAATTTGACGCGGCTGATGTACAATATTGCGTGGGGAGAGAGACCCCGAGATGAGAAATATTTGGGTTAGTTTCTTCTCCCACTGGAATATAAAAGCAATGAATTTAACAGTAGGATATATCCAATTCAGGATCATGCTTTCCTTCTGCCCTTTTTTCATTTTATGACTATTTTGCTTGTTTTTTGGTACTTTTTTAGGGCGTAACTTGGGCTAGGATTGTGTCACACGTTGCATTTAACCCTGCGGGGTTTAGTGCCTCATTTTTTTGCAATTAAAGCGTGTGTCTTAATTCTACCAAATTATTACAAGCTGGCGGGAAGCATTAGCTCTGAAACTCTAAAAACTCTAAGAACAAAAGAAAAACAAATAAAATAAGATAATCTGGAAATTCATGTGTCACGTTGCGGTAAGCGTGTCGTGTCAAGTGATTTTTTCACTTTATAATGAGTTAAGGCTGTAAAACGGGGGTCGAGCTAGGGAACGCAACAAGCAGAACTTTTTCCTGTTTGTCAGGTAGCGTCAACTTTGTCGAATGCCATAACTCACGCATAACGCAGAAAGCAGTTAAGAGTTAAACCAAGCTTATTAAATTTCGCTGACAGTTTTTTTTTTTTTTTTTTTTTTTTTTTTTTTGCGGGAGGCTCAACGTTAGAAATCGCACCGGCGTAGCCGGTAATCAGGGTGGAGATAATTTTTTGGTAATTTAAATGAGTCCTTAATGAGTAGTATTTCGCTTTTGAGCGCATGTCGTGTTTGGGATGTACATTTTCCAGAGTTTTGCGCCCTGAAGCTAGTCGAAAAGACTTATTTAGCGCGACTGTGACGAATATGGATTGCAACTGCAAACCGAGAAGGTATATGACATGCAAATGAGATTCGAAGCCGTCGTATTTTTGTTTGCGCCATTTCCAGAAGCTCATTGTGTTGCAACAGGGTGAAAAAGGTTTGGATAAAAATAAAAAGAACAGGGTCGTTAAAGGAGTGAAAGAGAGAGACAGAGCTTGGCAAAAGAAAATAATCAATTTGTGGAGCTGGTAATTTTCCCATGCATCCAATCCAGGGTCCGGGTCAAATGCAACAAAGAGGCGAACAGCAGCGTCCACCAATGACAAAAGTTTCCTTTTTTGGTGGAGTGTGTGCTTTTTCAATTGTGCTTCTTCAATTGTGTCCGCCAGGATGTATTTCGGGGAGAGGAAGATGTTAGATGTGAGTGGTGTCGGTCGGTCTCTCTTAAGAAGCGCGGTTTTTACGAGTTTTTCTTTTTCGACGATTGAATCGCTCCGCCGTGGAGAATGGTAAATGGCAGGGAGCCCAAGCTTCCAAGCATCAAAGCTTGACGTACTTTAGCCGAGAACATCCTTGAATAATAAGGTGTGCTGCTCTTTTGCTGCTTGCGTCCCTAATAATAATCTAAACATGGAGACGCAAAGAACGATAACAAATAGCTCATTTTTTTTTCATTTTTCCCCTTGTTTGCTTTTCGATTTCCAACAACATGGGTCCCCCTCTTGTCTCTTTTTGGCGATTTTTTTTTACATTATTTTTCTTTTTTTTTTGGCTAAGGCTATCGGGACTGTTTTCGGGAAGACGGTAGAAATTATTAAAAATTTTATGGCGGCTATTCCAGTTAATTGCTTGTTCGTGGAGGTAACCCTCATAAGAGCTCATTAAAAGATTTGAAACCCCAAAGCGAAAAAGAAAAAAAAATAATAAATAAAATACGACGCAAGAAACGACCTTTTGGTTTTCCCGCAACCTATCTTTGGGACGGTGATGACGCCGGTAGCTGGCCTGGGTTATGGTTATGCAAGGGAAATTCATGTTCGGCGAGTTAATGATGGCATTATTTTTGGGCTGGCTGTTATTGTGACTGTGTTTGGGCGATTACTTTGATGATTCAGCTTTGGGAGAAGAGGAAAGAAGGACCAGGACCTGGTAGAAATAAACTAATTTTTTTTTGGGGGGTGGGGGTTGTCGCCGAACGTATACTGTCGGGAGCCGCGTAGCAATCTGATGATTGGAAGAGGTTCATAAATTTGTGTTTTGTTGGGTGGGGTTCTCCAGTGTGTGTGTGTGCAGGAGCTGCCGCAATTTCTGAAGCAGAAGGCAGTAAAGAGGTTAGAGGTTACATGGCTGTTTGAGTTAATTAGTAAGCGTAGCAGTGTAGGAGGGAATAAAAAAGAGTTAAGGGGCAAAAAGAGTTGCTTAAAGCGCTTGATGGTGCATGCAGTATCTGTAAAAAATGGGTCCATGGAGGGAAGAAAGAAAAAGAAAAGTGATTTCCCACCAATGAACACATTAGAAAAGAGGGCAGAAAACGTTTGTTGGAAGCGTATACACATACAGAGAAACACATGAGACTTTTAGCTGGAGGAGATAAAGCCGCAATCTATGAGCCATGCGAAATTAATGGTGATGAATGGGACAGGAGATTTGGAATGCGCAGGGTTTTAATTGCAAGATTGGGGCTTTCTCACGCTCGTCTGGGTCTCTTAATGCTATAGCAAAGCTCACCAAGAATGAGATTCGTATTTACGATAATGGTCAATTCAACGTTAGTGTTTGTGTAACAATACTCGTGCATTCTGGAGTCGCTTGATGTGCTGCTTTCTTGGTAATTAAAACTACGGTAGTGAGCATTTCGAAAGTACGGAGGGGAATCCTTTTTTTCTATTTTTTAAAATTTTTTAAACCAAAACAAAAGTACAAATAAGACATGCAGCAGTACCTAAACAATAGAGTGAAATAGCTTGGTCGTAGCAATTAGGTTTAGGAAAGGCCTTACATTAAACCCGCACTAAAATTTTAAAAAATCCGTCGCTTTTTACTGTATTTGCGCGTAAAAGAGCTGTCGCAAGGATGGTGGAAACTGTGGAAGGATCTGTGAAGATTGTAGATTGTAGCATTTCGTGTAGCGCAGGGTTTTGAAGGCGGTGTAGGCTTTTTAACACGTTTTCTGCTTCAATTCGCTAATTGCTTAATTAAGTAATGTGTCTGTCTGTTGGTTTGTTTGCAGGAAATTCGGGTGGCCGTAGCTCCTCTGCTCAAAAGCTTCCAAAACGAAGTCGACAGCCTCAACAAGCGTAGCAAAGCTGCAGAAATGGCTTTTCTGGCTGTCTACAAGCATCTTGGTGATGTTACAGGTACGACCTGCCTTGTTTGACTTTGAACTCGGTTCACTGATGGAAATACCCACATCTTCCCTTTACCTTGCCCGTGCAAACCTCATCTAGCGCCAAGTTGACTATCGGAATGACGACTTTCAAGTTTAAACTTCAGTTTTTATTGATTAATTAAATTACTCTACTTCTTATAGAGAGTCGTAAGGCTCCCGCATACCTTAGCTTATTGAAGCCAAACACTCGCAGATGGCGCTGATGTTTGTTATTACCTTGCGTAAGAAAGTGGAAAAAGAAATAGCTAATTACCGGCAAAGTTTCTACGTTTGGTTTGCTTCTGGGAAGTACAATTTGTCTCCACATTTGACAGTAGCAGCACAGTGTCCCAAATCAAGTCGTCGAACATTCGAACCAAGTTTCTCGAAACGACTAGTAAGATTTGAAAGCAATCTAATTTAAAAAAAAAAAATAGCAGCTAGTCCACTACCAAATGACATAAGCAACGTATTTCACATAGTTGCAAGCTCCATTTGCACGTTACTAGTTTATAATTAATTCGAAAATAGGTAGATTGGTTGTGCATTAGCTGTTAGTGTGCTCAAGCTAGCTGTCGAAGACTTTTTTCGTGAAATGCGCTGGTTTTATCGAAAAGTTGTTCCGAAATTACCCACGCTAAACGCCTATATCCCGAGCTAAGGTATACGGGAGCCCTAAATCGAGTATTTCCTATCATCAAAATCTCTCTATCTTCTTCGTTCATGTTGTCTCCACCTCTTTCCAACCTTATTATAAAAAAATCTATTTTTTAAATTAAATTACCCCACATCTAATAGCTATTTCTTACTTATTATTAACGCCAGTACAGATGGTTTATTTCCTATCATTGAAGCCTCCACTAGCTCGCGTTTTCCAACCTTGGAAGTTCTGAAAAACGATTTTTTTTTATTAAATTCTTCGAAAAAGCGCAGCACATTCTAAGGAGTTTTTGTATTTAGTTCTGAAAGAATGCATCAATCAAACAGCAGGTTTTGGACCTTAGCTCGCAAACTTAAAGAGTCTTTGCCCAATTGACCCGTTTGGGATTTTCGCACTGTAAAAGACGGATCAAGTAAGAGGGGACTCTTGAGTAAATCCGTGTATACATGCATAAGAATGACAGGAGGAAATCGGTGTACGGAATTAGAGCCGCGCACTCGATTTGCATGGCTGGCCGTCCAGGATGGAAATCGAATCGAATTTCTGGTCGCTCTATGTATGTGTGTATATAAAATGATGGGAAACTTGAAGCAAAAGGAAGGGGAAATTCGAACTTAATATACCTGGATCAGGTCTCGTGTGGCAATACGTGCGGGGTTGAATTCCCATGTCTCACACAACACAAAAACTGTCACAGAAGAAAAGGTTGCTTGATGCTTGGGTGCTCTTATAGTGGCTTACAGCCGCCTCACTCCACAGGTTTGGGCTTGTCAATTAACTGATCAGAGAGGTGGATAAGGATTTTTTGCTCGTGAATGACAATAATTTGCATCGAGGTTGCCCAAGCGAAATTGGACGTATGACACCTGACGAATCTTCAAAAACCCACAAAAATACCCAACCCAAACCGTCTGTATGACACCTTTGTGAGCCTTCTCTCGGGTTGGGTTTCTATATTACATACAGTCCCTCCCAATCCAAATAATTCGTTCGAAACCCAACAAATGCAGAGTCAACGAAGAAAAAAAACGTTCGCAGGAATTGTTCGAAGCTTTTCGGGGACCAAGAAGCTGATCGGATCGAGTGTGCAAGGGACATACTTTGTTCTTTCTTTTGCGGCTTTTGGGGGCCTGTCGCTCTCCGGCTCACTTGTTCGAATTCCCGAACTGCTGAACGTGATGCGGGGAAGAATTCGGGCTTGTCCCGGGGATTACAACCAGCCCCAAGTTGCGGCGAACAAAAACCCGAGTCTCCTGTTCACGGTGTATCGCTCAACGATGATTGACAGGTCCGCCTTGTTCTCTGACATCCAAACTGGCATTGGGAGTTCGTTAAAAGTCGCGCAATCCTTAGCTAAAGTGGGTTTTTTCCTGTATCCCCCCCTTGTCTCTGTTAGTTTCGGGTTTTAATCAAGACAAACACAATGAGAGGAGATTGTTCTCTTTCACTTTTTTCATTCCTTTTGTCGTTTTTGGACCCCAATTCGAATATACCAGCGGATGGAGACTTAATCATTTTCTTGCTCCTGACACCATGTTCGCAAACTAGTAGCACGAGAAACGGGAATAATGCAACCTGTAATTAGTGCCACTTTGTCCGCGGTATTACATGATTATATTCCGGTTTCCCCTCGCGACACCATTCAGGGAAAGGGTTGTGCCCTGCCCTGTCCTGGCCAACCACTTTTGCGTATGAGCCAGGGCGTTTGCCGAGATTTGGGGATCCGACGAAGAAAAACGCTTTTGATGGAAGAAATTATTGCAATTTCCCTGGACGTTTTACGAGTTGCCTGGGCCTAGAGCCCTGGATGTCTTTATGTTTAAATGCTGTCCGGTGTCTGTGTATGTGGGAGGAGGTGCATGTCTATATGTGTATGTCTATAAGCATTATGGGTTCAAGATGGTCGCGAGTCGGCAAAAGAGCCAAACCTCGGAATAGCTTTCGTAAAAAGCCAACATAATAGTGTCTTTTGTCTGTCAAGGAACTTTTTCCTGCCAGTTCCAATTAAAGCTCAAAGAACCAAACAAGATTGTCGACTTTTTCCGCGGCCAAAAAGCTGAGAGCCCCATATTAGCGTGTTTTTACTTGGGACAGCCATCCGAAAGCGACCCATACCATCGTCTCCCCCCATTCTTTGACATCATTTCATTTTTTTCTTTTTCTTTTTTTTTCATTTCTGGTGTCCTGCTCTTGATGGGGCTGTGTGGTGTTTGTGCCACAGGAAATTCAAACCTAGGCTGGGGGTTTTGAATTCCACCTATTCCAACCCCATGGTGGAGATCTAGTGGTTCGAAGGGGGCGAGAGAAACAGAGCAAAAGGAACCCAGTTCTAAAGGAGTTAAGAAAACAGATAAGAGGGCTTGGGTAGTTGAGAGAAATGCAGACCTTAAGAAAAATATGAAGATGTCATCCATTGAGTGCAACGAGGCACGCCAACGCCATGTTATGTTTACATAATGGGAACCATGTGCAAGTAATTTAGCTCCAATTCGAGCAGCGACAGGTTTAGCGTCACCGCACTTTGAATTCCAGTTTCCAGACTTGTCCTGCGGTATTATGGCCTGGAGCCTTTTGGACTGAGAATTAAAAAAACACTTTACCTATATAGACTAGAAGTAGAACGACTATTAAACTTGTGCAGCGGCAAGTCATAATCCTAATTGGTTGTCATAATCCGGTTCTAACAAAGTGGCCACGAGATGGCGTGCGCTGTCCAGGTGTGGTTTGTTGTGGTCATGCAGTGCAAGCTCTAGAACCAGTCCCCACCTGTTTATCTTTATGTTATGGCTATTGGCTCTAATCTAACGCTTTGGAAAGGCATACATACATACATTAAATACGTAGTTCTTTGTGAAGTGAAGAGATACCAAGGAAGTGAATAATTATGAAAGCCGTCACAGTTGGACGCAAATCTGCAGGGTTCTGTTTGGCCAAAGGACTGGCAAGATTCGTCGAGATTGAATGGTTCGCAGCAGATGCAATACAAGGTTGTCATTCTGTAGACACATACCATACAAAGGCTGGAAGGCGGGGTCTCGGTGATGTGAAATACGAAACGTTTATCCCAGTATTTCCTGGTATTTTTATTTTCTCATATCTGTCAATTTATGAGCGTCTTGCCAAACTCGGGCCAAGGACTTTGGGTTAATCATTTATGGCTTTTAGATTAAGCCAAGTAAGTGAAAAGGTTCACATTGGGAGGAGCATCAAGGCGAAGTCAAGAGCCTCCCAACTTTTCAGTGTTGTATTCAGCGAATAGCCGTATTTGTATGTATTTGTTTTGTTCGACAAGGCAAGCAACAATGAAAAGTTGGAATGCAAGGCGATGATCCCAAGTTTTCAGTGTTGTCTTCAGCGAATCGTCGTATCGGTATTTATTTATTTTGTTCGAACTAGGAAACCAACAGTGAAAAGTTATCATTTCTGTTAACACCTTGGGTATGTGCTTGGCGTATATAGGGCTTATCCAACAAGTCATAAAAAGCGAGGGAAAAAGGTCGTTTCTCCGTTTCCGAGTTTTATCTGCGCGTCGTTCCTAACTGCTTGGCTAAGGTTTAACTGTTTAGAGAAGAAATTTGAAAGAGATTTTCCAGCTTTGATGAGGACCCAAAACACACACGCCAAACTGGGAGGCGAAGGGTGTGGCCACGCAAATCGCATACGAGAGCGATAGAGCTGGTGTAGCATTGGCTCAGTAAACAAGCTTTTATAGCTAGGAAAATATCTCTTGAACAAATCTATCTATTTCCTTGGGGTAATTTCTCGTCATTTGTGTTTACCCACGTAAAGCGGTCATTCCCCGCCTCGGTGGCTATAGAGTCGTCTCCCAAAACTCCGTGTGATGGCTGGGATCTGGGATGCTCGTGTCATTTTGGCTTCTTAACTTGGTTCACTGCTGGAAACTTGCTGTGCCAAGGGGGTAAAAAGGTCTCTCTCTCTCTCTTCGGCATGCTCTTCGGCCACCTTATGCCCCCTCCCCAAAACTTAAATGAAACAATGAACAAATATGCTATGCAAACGATGCCCACAGAGCTTAAAGACTAGCGAGACCAGAGAGAGATACCTAAACGGACCTTAGAGCGAGCCGTAGAGTCAGAGAAGGACACAAAGGCCAAGTTGGGAGAGAAAGAGATGCTGGATGCACGCATTCAAGTGTTTTCTCGCAGGTTAATGGTGAGCGGAAGGTCTAGGTCACAAAATGTTCCTCGTGTTTGGGTTCAAAATTGTGGCTCCCTTTTCCCCCGGTTCCCCAGGTTCGAATTATCCTAAGTTAGTGGCCTTACGTGGCTCGCCTCACCTCGCCCATGGAATTAGGCTTTGTGTGGCGTTTAATTTGCACCTGGTGGATTCACGCCAAAGCTTGCTCGCCATGTTGAGGGGGTGCTTTAACAAATATTTGACGCTCGTTGTATTAAACTGTGGCATAAGAAACGGATAAAAAGGGGTTATTACTTTGAGAAGGAAGTTAATTGAATTAATCTACTCCTTTTTTCCTTAAAAATAACAAAAATACAACTTTCTGAGCCAGGGGAAAAAGATCACATGTAGGAAAAGGGACGCTGGACGGGGATTCGTGTCGTGCGGTTCTGGCCCGGGTATTGAAAGAAAGCACAAAAGTCTGAGATTGGTTCAGGTGCGATCGATGGAAGTAATCACGAGAACCGGTTAGGTCCAATCCAGTCCCGCGTTCACCCTTTGGCTGACACCGCCAATCCGTTCGGCCATTTTTACCAGACCAAGCCCCGCCATCTCAGCGCAGGTCAATGTTTTGGGTCATTTATGCGAAAATATTCGCGTTTTTTTCTGGGAACAACACGTTTTGGACCGTGGGTACACTTTAGCGTGTTAATCGTTTGACTTTTTAAAGAGGGTTCACCTTCTCACAACCTTTTTAAAGGGAGATTTGTTAATACTTGAATAAAATGGAAATAAATTTCAAATTTTTATATTTTTTCCTTCAAAATTTCTAATTTTTGAAAAAAAAAATTGTCAGGCTTTTCTCCCCTCTTGCCTTGCGGAATGTACGGACTTTTCAAAAGAGAGATTGGCTAATACTTGAATAAAATGGAAATAATGGCGAGGGTTTTCTTCCGTTTTGGCCTGAGTAATGTGTTGGAGGTTCTCCGTATTACTATTCTGGGTCTAAGGAGGGAATATATGGGGAAGCCAAGGGGTAATTGCGTTGAAATGAGTCGACATTTAAGATCGTCTAGGGGAATGAATATGGATGTTTATTATGTGACTGATTCATTGATACGTGTGTGTTATAAGGTACCAGTCGGTACCGTTTTCCTTTTGCTCGCTTCCTAGAGCGTATATAGCATATAGATTAATACCCCAGCAAGGGTAAAAAAATGAATTATTTTTTACTTTTTTTTCGAGGGTTTCTATAGCTACTTGCTTTCATGAATCAAGATGTACTACCACGCACTGCACGCACATAACCCAGGCTGGAAGGCAATTGTGTTCGATATGCCCCCCTTTATTCCATCATTTCCTCCCGCGGCTATCATTGTCGTTCAACCCTTTGACGGTTCCAGGTCAGGTTATTCCGAGTCTAGCTGGGGCTGTCATAAAGCTCATTTGCATGGGGGTCCTTGAAAGGGTTGAAAAGTGATCGATAGTTCACCATCGAGGTGCAATATGGTCAGGACTCCTCCAAAATGCCTTCCCCATCAACTGACACCCCTTAACACATATGCATGCAACAAGGGGGGCGACAAGCTTCCTATTGGAACTTTCTAACGAAACAGACCGAAAAAATAAACTAAAAATAACGTAACCACTGCGAGCCAAAGCAATTCAGAAGTCAAACTCAGAGTCGTCCAAAGTGAACCGAAAGGGGATGTATAGAAGCCCGCATAAAGCTGAACCCCCGAAAAGGCTTAGTTTGATAACAATATACAGAAAAGGCCCGAGAAGTCGTACCTGACCGTACCCCGGCACATTCCAATAACGAAGTCTGATCAATATGCAAAGGAGATCAAAGTGTATGACCACATCACGCACCCTTAACTGCGACAGTTCATGCAGAGGGTCGCGAGAACTTGTCACAAGGAATCATCGTGAGCGTAAACATGGACGAAGGGGTGGGTTCGATGCACGTACCGTACGTATGGTACGTACGGCTGTATCACCCCCGGAACGCGGTGGCCCAATGCGGGCTGGCTAGGGGGTTGAAATTGCGGGATTTTAAAGTTGTAATCAAGCTAGCTTTCGTGACTCATCCATTTAAAATCCCCAATACGTACTGTAACTGTACAGCCAAGTTCTCGGAACCCTGTTTATTACCTTTAGACGGTATACACGAAACACTGTACCTATATACGCTGTACACATGGATTGAAAACAGGATGTGCTAAGGCGGGAGAGGTCTCAATTGCTTTTCTCTGTTCCCAAATTGCCTTTCGAGGAGTTATTACACATTTCCAATTCTGGGGACGATGTTTCTCAATGCTATTGTTGTGTTAACGCTGGTTTTATTTGTCTTGTTACCGGTGGCAGTGCAGAGTTATTATCCTGTGCCACGTTCCGGATACTTTTATATCTGTTTTTTTAAATAAGAAAATTATGAACGTATTCTTCCGTTCACCATTGACGATCTGAATAATAGATCCTGTACCTGTTCGCAGCTGTTCCGTCCGGGCGCGAACGTAATCATCTCAGACCTCTCTATGCGTCTTCTGTGTGCTGTGTGCTGTGTTTTGAGTAGAGAGACAGATCATTACGATGATACTGTTGCCGTTTCCCTCCGATGCTGGACGAGCGAGCTGGTAAATATGCAGGCGAAAGTGGGGTTTATGCTCGCTCGCCGATGTAGTTTTGAAAACACATTGCGAAGAATGACCCCCCGAATAACGAGAGATGCTTGGGTTTTTTTTCGGGGCTTTTTTAGACCTTTTTAGTTCCTTTTAGACAGGGGGACAGCAGCTCTATAGCTAAACAGATCCCCGGGCCATGCCGTTCATAAATTGCGTCCAAGCGTCATATTGGGAGCATCAGATAAGGGCTCGGGAGAATAGCTATTATGCTCCACATAACTCGAGCGAAACTGACGTGGTATCGTCGTCTTTTATGGACGCATACAAGGTGCTTGTAGGGAGGAAATTTGTCGGATTCCCATGCAAGCGTTGGCTATTTTTGGCGATTTTATTTTTTTATTTCTTGGTACTCCACCTGCACCCCTTTTCCCCTCAGGCTCAGCCCTATATGACTACGACAACTAGGACAATGATGTCCATCGTAAACACCAACAGCATGGATCCTGGAATATGGTCTAAAAGCGGGGGGAAATGATAGGGAACTAGAATAACGTAAAAAGCGAAGCTTTCTTGCTCGAAGGAAAGACATATCTGGACAAGCCGTGCATATCTGGAGCCCTGTTGCGTAATTGCAAGTGTCATTCAGCTGACCTTGACTATGGTCAGAGGACTTGGGAGCGAAAAGCTGGGGAAATTAGGGCTTGATGGCTTTGACCACGTCTTTGACTCTCCCCAAGATGATTTGGGTAGATTTGTAGGGATAGATACGTAATGTTTGGGTAGATATGTGTTACAGTCCAGTGTTTGTATTTACACTTTACAGCTATCGCCATAGAGACACGGACGAGTAGAAGAGGGACCTGAGTAGCGAACGTTTTGAAAGGGGTTCTAGCGAACGTTTCTGCGCTGAGCCTCTGAACCAATAAGGTCTTTGACACTCGCGTTAAACGGAGAAAACTTGTGAATCCACAGCACAAAAGCAGCGTGTCTATGCAATTAAATATTCTTTGGGACCTTCTATAAAGCCGTTAAAGAAATAATATTGCTGGGAGGGATAGTAAGGGGAAAAATCCATCTTTTTTTTTAAAAAAAAAAGAAGAGCGTATTGGCCTTGTGGAAAAAAGCCCATATATTACGTGGCGGACTATTCAAATGGCTTGACAGGGGAAGAATAGCAGCCAAAGCTACTGGGCAATACCGAAACCCCAGGGCAAACAACAATGAAGAGAGGCATTATGTAGGGAGTTTTCGTCTTCTTTTCCTTCTTCGACTTTTTTTTACATCTTTTTCTTCTTAAGGAGATTGAAGAGGAAATGCGTTCATAAGACCATTTTTTTAAATTTATTTTTTGCTTTTTTCCAATTTAATTTTACTTATCCACCGCAACTCGTTCGATTTTAACAAACGGTTCGAATTGTATTTTTATTTATTTATTTGTAAATTTTTCTTTTTTTTTTTCACTTTTTCCAATTAAGTTTCAGTCGTCCACCACGGACGAGTTCGATGTGTTAAAATCGATTAACAAATCGATTATAACTGTATTTGTATTGATTTATTTGTAAATTTGGATTTTTTGGTCTTTTTTTCACTTTTTTTTCCAATTTAGTTTTAGTCATCCACCGCGAACGAATTTTGTTCTTAATTGTACGTTTCGAATTTTTTTGTCATTTTTTAAGAACTTTTTTTCCAAATTTAATTTGACTCGTCCACCGCGAACGAGTTCTATTTCTATTTGGTTTTTATTTTATTTTATTTATTTATAAAGTCTGATTTTTTGGCAGTGCGGCGTGTATGAATCTTTTGGGGCTGTGGCGTTTTATCCCATTCGTATTAGGCAAAAGAATGCTGCTGTGTTGGGAGCAGTTGAGCGGTTGCATATTGGAAGAGCTATAACGTCATTTGTCAGGTGACATCACCCATAGCTCAACTTCCTGGAGGGCAGGTGAACCTTGAAAAACGCCTGTACCGTTACCATAAGATGCATAAAAACTGAATAAAAAAAATAAAAAAATCATAAAAAAGTAAAGACACACGTTGAGAGATATGTGTGAGAGAAGAACCCATGAGAAGTTAAGTGGACAAGTAAGCAAAGCACCTCGAGGGGCGTTTGGCACTTGGGCGGGGTCCAAGCGGTGTTTGGTAAGAAATCGCCAAGTTCAATATTGACTCAAGAACAGCTCAAGTTTTACACAAGTGTGAGAGACATGAGACGGAATTTTTGTCTGTTTGGCAGATTTAAAAAAGAAGATTTAGGGGGTAAAAGGGGGTTATTGTTGATAAGTTGCCGTATTCTTGAGCCCCCGCAGTGTGGGAGTTGTGTTAAGCCATCATTCTATCTAAGGCGTAAAAAAAAAAAAAAAAAAAAAAAAAAAAAATGGGGTCCATGTATGACAAGCAGTGGCGCACTGATACGTGCTGCTGATGCATATACAAGACAATTTACGAGTTAGCAAGGTCTTTCCTTCTTTGTGTGCCTGGGCTGCCTGGCGCTTTTTGGGTTGGGGCTTCTTCTCGTTTCCCCGAGTAATCTTTTCGGACTTGATGGTTCGCCTTGTCGTGTTCTGGGTAGTTCTCCAGCGACAAGTTTGGGGGGACATGGTTTCTGCTATGCAGGCAATTTATGGAGGAAATCGAAGATGATTGGGATAAACGTGTCACCGACATTTATAACCGAACCAGTCCCTTTATTTGCGTTTACCAGCCAGTTTGTCTTGTCCGTTTGTCCTTCTGCGTCGTTTTGAACGTTTCCAAATGTTTCCTGACAAAAGAATTTGGATGATTGAAGTTCCAAGATTTTTATTTCAAGGGATGGCCCTTGAAATAAAAATCTAAAAAATAAAGAAAAAGAATTAGAAGAATGTCTAGTTAGGGACCAATACGATGCATATACGGAGAACAGCTGTGGATCCGTTTCCTTTTTTTCTATTTTTTTTACCATCTTTTTTGTGGGGTACTTTGTAAGAAGTCTTCCCGGCTGACTGGTCAATATTGACGTGTTCTGGTGGACCTTCGCTTGCTCTTTTGCATTGAACGGGAAGAAATTAATGAGGAGGTTTGAAGCCCAGGTAGCTGTAGCGATTGCTAAGCGTAAGCACCTGGAATACCTCATTCCTTACGGGCCAAATCTCACGAGCTTGGCCGTTACCGTGATGCATCAAGTTCTTTCAAATTAAGAAGCCTTGCACTAATGACCATTTCCCCCCCAAAACAAACAAAAAGCCAATGCTAATAGGCCTGTTTTGTATTAAAATAAATAAAAAAAAATAGCGCTTTCCCAGTGTCATTTCTCAGGACGTTGCTAATGCGTCGTTGGCAAAGTTTCCACGTTAAATCGCGATTAGGTAACCTTCAATGGTGGGTCCAGTCCGAAAAAGTTTTGAGTTTTCCTCCGTGTCCGTTTTCTCATGAAAACGGGTGTGCAAAACCCATACCGCAGCACTTCTCGGGTTTGAAAGCCCAAGCGGTAGCCTTTTCATATCGCCTTCATCTTGGCTTGCAAATCACCAACTTGCATGTAGTCACCCGAGCAGCAGCCAGCAAAACGCATGGGACCCTTACCTTTTATCTGTTCCATACTTCTGTAATCTTTTCATGGACTAGGAACTATTGTCTCACAATTAATGACCATTCCGATGCCCATCATTCAGTGTCCCACGGAATGTTGGGAACCCTAGCAGGGGGCTTATACTATTGGGCTCATGGGTGTAAAAGTTCAGGGATTTTCCAAAGGTTTTGGCGTAGTTTACATTCCCCCCACTCCTCCTCCTCCCCACGAAACTCGTATCCTAATCTTTGGCATCATAGAAACCGCTCCGTCAATTCCTCGATTGACTAGTCGTCGCGATAGGCAAAACCGACCAAGTGTTAAGGTCAAACCTACGCTTGTATGCAGGATTGGCTCATTTTTCTATTTTCTCGAGTTTTTTTCCTTAAAAATCCGAAATTAAGTCTGATTCTTAAGGCTCCCGTCTACCGTAGCTTAGTGACGCGAAACAGTCACAGATGGCGCTGATGTTTGTTATTGTTTTGCAAACTCCCTTGCCTAAGAAAATGAAAAAAGGGATAATAAATAGAATAGTTAATTGCCGGCAAAGTTTCTACGTTTGTTTTGTTTTCAATAGGCGAGGCCTGCAATGACGTTAAGAAAAATAAGGCAACAATACTAATAAAAGTAGTAATAAAAGTAATAAAAATGATAAAAATAAATATAATAGTAATTAATCTAAGGCAATAAGGAAGAACTTCAGAACTTAACCATTCTACTAATAAATCATAAAAATAAAAAAATATCGAACATCTGTATCCGGTGGTTATAGTGATATAGAACAAGGAAAATTTGGCATTCGGGGTTCACTGCAGGACACTTTTATCGAGAAGCTTTAATTAAGAATGAATTGTGAGGAGGTAGACCACTTATCGATTTGGTATACTGCTGCGAAAACGTTAGATTTCGGATTTATTATCCTCCCACCCCCCTACGGATTAAGAGTTGAGAACTCCGCAACAAGTTTACGGTCATGCATGGGAATGTTGCTGCTGTGGTGACGTTGGTTTGGTGTCTGCAGGGGTTTGTAACACCTCACGAGACACTTAGCGCTCATCAGTCATGTTCGTAATTGGGAGAGGAGCATTCCAAGTTACAAGCGGGACCTCCAAGAAACAACTTTTCGTCATCTAGACTCGAATCTTGGTCCTTTCTTTCTTAAAAAAAATTCTTAAAATTTTTTTTTTATTTTTTTATTTTTTTTTATTTAATTTTTTTTTAAAACATATTTTCGAGGTGGTGGGTCCTAGGACCCTTTGATTTAGCGACGAATTTACCAGTCAAGGGGGAAAATAAAGAAGCTTGATAAATAGAGGCCTAATGAAGTGGTGATTGCCTCATTTATCACCCAATCTTTGGCCTGCTGGGTTGGGTCTAATCTTAGGCGTAAGAAAAAGCGCAGCCATTAGTGTCGCTGACCCGTTTTCGAAGGTTTGGGACACGTTGTAAGGACCGTGTCTAACCCACCTTTAACATATGTTCGGATTGGAGAAGCTTTGTTTTTTGGGTCCTGTTTTGTCCCCTTTTGCTTTCCGGGGAGAGTCAATTGAGATTGAGATTGACTTGGGGTGGAATTTCAGAATCAGCCCCCGTAACCCTCTTTGGTTATCCCCTGCCCCCAAACTATGGGATCTACAAACCCGTGTGGCGGATGGGCTAACAAATGCAAATGACAGGCTGAGTATGGGAGAGACACCCGAGAAAACTGTAAGTTTCCAAGCAAGAATGTCCCCCCCTCTGGTGGGGGGGACATGATAAGCTAAACTGATAAGGAAGTCACCATCCTGGACCTTCTTTATACCTTTTATCGATGCCATCATTCTGGTTCTTAAAGCCAAAAAGGAGGACTTTTGGGTGGAGAAGTTATAGACAAGTTCTTTGGGAAACATGAAACGGTTTGTTTGAGCCATACAGAGAGTCTTGTTGTTTCAACCTGTAAATCTCTTTCTTCGACTTGAAATGTGGAGAATGGTTGTACAAGCAGAACCATCGCGTTTTGCATTCCTTTTAGTTCTCTTCCATTCCGAATCAAATGAATCTCAAATAATTACACTATTTTCCAATGACAATACCTCTCTACTCTGCCAAAGGAGTAAGTCTAATTACAACTCTCTTCCAATTACAACTCCTCTACTCCGCAAAAGTTTAAGTCACTGCTCACGCGGAAATATATTAAAAAAAGAGTAAGTCTCCGAAGAAGTTTGAAGAGGTTATTCGAAGAGGTTTGAAAAGGTACGATGATGATGGTATTCAATATATTTACTATATTAAATAGGTGTGTTTTCTACGTAGAGGAATAGGAATGTTCGCTGTGTTGCCAAGGTCAACTTTTCTAAAGGGGATGAGTTGCATTGAGCGTAATTGTAGCCTGTTTATTGTTGCTTTTCTTTGTTATGCTGCCAAGTTTAATGGGCGTCTTTTCGTCTTTTGGCGAAATTGTGATAGCGTTTGGTGTGGAGAGGGGTCTCTTCTTTTATCGGGTCCTGGGTTTAATGGCGGCTAAAAAGTTGTGATACGGTTTCATCCGGGCGAATTTCGAATTTAGAATTTCTTGGGGCACAGCGCTGGAGTTTTCGAGCAGCTGGCAAACCTTGGTTGGGCGCGCAAAACTTTTATGATCGCTCTAATTCCCAACTCAAGACCCTCATTTTTTGGGTGCTAGATCAAGGCTTCCCATCCCTGAAATGTCTCGTAAAGTACCGACAAGTCCTATTTCCTCAGCGGGACGTCCAGATCAAGTTCGTGAGTCGGGGGGGGGGGACCATTCTCACCCCAACCCCCCCAACTGAATCCTGCCAAGTTTTTCAAGTGTTCTAACGCCCTGGACCCAACACACTTCCGGTTATAATAGCGTCGATATTGAGGTGGGAACTGTGCTATTAAGTCCCTTTAATGCTAGCAGACTACGCTCAATGTGGCCTGTACAATTGTGCTATTGCTGTGATATAACTCGTATGATTAGACGCAATGCTGTGCGGCAGCTGCAATGCCAGGCTGATTAGCAATGGCGCGTTTTTCGTTAAAACAGCTTTATGACAAGAGACAAGCAACTCTGCCGGAAAATAAAAGAGAAATAGAACTCTCACCAAACCCCAAAAGCAATAACACTGGGGACCCCTCTTCTTTTCTTTTTCGATTTTTTTTTTATTTTTGGCATCTGGAAATAAACTATAAAAGAAAGCGAAGAAAGAAAAAAGGGAAAACTGGGCGCCTTTATCTAAGCTATCTAGCGCGGATTTATCTGTGTGTGATTTATGACAGGTTGAGTATTAAATTGGAGGTGGATTCGGGATTTTCCCCTCTGGTGTGCACCACTGCTGTATATTACAACGCTGGTACCCCCGCTCTGCTTGCTTTTCAGTGCGTTGGAGGGCTCAATCCTTCTAATCCGGTTTGATTCAACTTGATACCCTCCCTAAGAAAGTCAGGGTGATTTGTGAATCCGTTTTCGGGAGAATAGAGACCCTTAAACTATCCCAAGCATACTCCTGGCCAAAATTGAGAGCTTTAAAACGAAGCAACATTTCTTACTCTCAAGAGTCCCCCCCTTCTCTTTCTTATAATAGGGTGCATTCAGTGATGAAGAGTGCAATATCGGGAGACCGTCAAACTTTTAAACAGTTCCAACGATTCTAACCAACCGCCCCTAAACAATGAAAATGGTTCCACTTTTAAACAGCTCCAACGATTCTAACCAACCACCCCTAAACAATGAAAATTTTCCCTTAGTATTCCTAAACAAGGAAAATGGTTCCACTTTTAAACAGTTCCAATGATTCTAGCCAATTCCCCGCCCCTAACAATGAACATTGTTCCTTAATATTCCCAAACAATGAAAATTGTAAATCGTTCCTTAATATGAAACCAAGGGGTTCGCACTTCGTGTTTAACTTCGTACACCCTGACACTCTGTTAAAAAAATGTTAAACTTTCTAACGTGTGTAACTTGTTTTTCAGCTTGTTAACTTAACAGTTTAACTAAGTTTAGCATTTTAACCCTAAGTTTAACAGTTTTAACACTAAGTTTAACAGTTTTAGCATTAAGTTTAACCGTTTTAACCGTAAAGTTTAACAGTTTTAAAACTAAGTTTAACAGTTTAACCCTAAGATTTCTTTTGGTTAAAAAAAAAGTTTAACCCTCGTACTACCAACGGAGTTACGAACCCCTTGTATTAAACCTCCCGAGGAATAGCAGGGAATGGAAGTTACACTATGGCTTCGAAGCTAATGATACATAGATGAATTCTGGGCCTCGTAAAAAATCGTAAAAAATGGTCAGTGGCTGACAAAAGAGACAATCTCATTCGCAGGAAATGTTTTCCTTGTATCCGCCGTTTGTATTTAACAATTGTGACATTGATAGGAAAAAAAAAGAAAAAAAAACTGTATAGCTTCTTCCTTTACCGTGTATAGCACCCTGTGGACACTATCTTTTGTGAGCGGTCCTTTTTTTTCGGGTGGGAAAAATGTTGGCAAGCTTTTTAACTCGTAAAAATCCCGAAGAAAATATCTTCTCTTTGCCAGGCTTGTATATGGTGCTATATGCAAACGTTTTCATCCGAAAGAAAGTGTGGGGACGGTGTGTGCTTGCAGCCGCAGTTGCGATGTCTCGTTGCCGTCTCCCGCTGCTATGTCCTTGTCATAAAAGTGCCCAAGCAATAGGACTTTAATTAATGATTGGTAGCTTAGGTCGCAAAGGAACAGAGCCCAGACTCGCTCTCCTCCAACTAAAGGCAAGAATAAGGAAAAAAAATATATAGCAATGATTTCTTAGCTTGTCTACTTCGTCATTTGTACGGCTCAAACTGACAACTCCAAAAAATTCCACCTAGTCCCATTTATACTGTATTACGGGGTCCCAGTGTCCTTTCCTTACTTCCATAGACAACGCACCCCAAGTAGCAATACACCAGGAGGACAATTTATCTTTTATTTGATTTACTTTTTATTTATTTTTTGGCTAGTTTTGTTAAAACATACCGATGGGAAGGCATAGGAGTTGTTGCCCATAGCATAGTTGTTGCATATCCAAGTCGCTTAGAACATTCGCCGGTTAGCTCTCTCAGTGTGTGTCGCTCTGTTGCAGCTTCCAAGACAGGAAGAGAGGACAAGAGATGATGAATGCCAGGACCCAGAAATCGGCTTGGCGGTAGCTGTATCGTAAGTCAGCGCGATGGCACAAAGAGGGGCTTTTATGCAAATGAGAGGATGCTGCTGGTGCCTGCATCTCCGCCCGACGAGGTGGATGGTAATGCGCTGTTTGGTGGGTCCCGGCCCGGTAAAGACAATCAAGTTACCTTTTAGCACCCCAAGTTGGTGCGGTGTCAAAGGGCAGCTGGTAATTGTGCGCTGCCTACTATTTTTTGGGTGCTGCGTCATTGGAGAAGGTCGGGAAGCGTAATTCAGTCAATTTAGGGAATAATAGATTGTTGTCGTGACCGTTTTTTTTTTTTTTTTTTTTTTTTTTTTACATTTTTAGAATAATTTAGAAGTTTGGCAGGGACTTCACAAGGGGGGTTTTCACATCTCTTGACGTCAGCTGTATTGTCCCTGTTGGGGCAGGAAATAGAAAATCGGTACAAAAATGCCATAGGATATACTGGATATGCTGGCTTGCCTGCTCGGACTTGAGTAAATACGGTATTCAAAGGAAAAAGGGGGACATTGCCCATAAAAAGGTATTGTTCGTTCGGGGGTGACCAAAGTAGTGTTGTACGGTATTATCGCGTACAATTTTTCCCATTAGCCATGCTGACTAGGCTGTCTTGTCAACTGTCGTTAGCCCGGGCTGGGCATCGGAAAAGGACATGCTGCGTTAAAATTGAGTAAAATACACCAAAAAAAATAATAAAAAAAATTAAGCCAGAAGCTTGGAACGCGGCAGACGGAACCGAGCCTGTAAAGAATTCAGGGGGGGGGGGTACCAAATAGATGGCAAAAGGTTTTTGGGTGTTGCCAAAAGGCGAGCCAAAAGGGGCCTGTAGAAGAGCTAATGATGATTTCAAAATTTGTCGTCATCAAAGCTGATGGTGGTTGACAAGTCATGGTGGCGATCATCAATCTGTATTGACTGCATGACTGGCTACTTATATATCTATATATGTGCCTGCTGGAATTAGGAAAATCCTGGCCTTTTTACCCCACGACAGTTTGAAGAGATTAGACGATAACGCTTCACGAAGCTTTGAATACCTGCTGGCTTTAAAGAGCAGCACCTACCTTACCACATCACCCTGCAGTGATAATTCCAAATCATTTTTTTATATATATATTTATAAATTTCATTCGGGAGCCTCGAAGTATGCTGGCTTGGTTTCCCCCCACTTCTCCTTCTCTCGCAAATTGAACAAGTAAAGATGACGCAGCATCCTTTCACAAGATTTTCAATGTTCCTTCAGGTTTTTCTTTAGAAGATGGGACTTTCCCAAATGCCAATACAAGCAATACGGCACACACCCATCTACACTTGACAAGAAAAGCACAATATAAGTCAGCCCCAGTGAGAATAGAAGGAAATGTGTATTTATTCTTTTTATTTGGCTCCAAAAATCTTTTATGAGAGTTTTTTCATTTTTTTTTTGGGGGGGGGTTCGTGAATACGTTACTGAACATAAGGAGTCACGTTTTCCGTCTCCAACAGAGTGATTAAGAGTTGATGAGAGGACGTGATTAAGGACTGGCCTTACAACGTGTTTTGCGCAATACTGGCCCTTTCACCCTTTTCACAATTTTCCGGTGTTTGCATTAGCACCGATGTTTGTTTTTAAAGCACTAAAAGAGTCAACGTGCAGGTACAAGGGCCCAGGCGCTTTATTATAGATAGACAGAGATACTGTACGCTAAAAGGAAGGTCTTTTGATGTGCCTGGAACGTTAAAAAAGCATTGGCAGAGGTTAGCAACGTAGTTAAAGGCGGTTGCCAAACCACATAACTTGTGCCGTGGAAGTGTTCACTAAATTTCCTTCGTAATGGACATTCGGGAAGGTTTTGTGTGCGTCTCTCGCGTCTGATTTTTCGGTGTTTTTTAGTTTCGTTTCCTGAAGAAATGGACGCGTTGTTAAAAAACTGTCTGCTTGTTTTGGCTCATAGGGAAACGTGATGGTTTGTTCAGTTGGGATGGGTTCAGTTGAGATGGCGAGTCGTCACACGGTTTGTAGGCTAAAGACGCTAAAGAAACCTCACCGGTGATCTTAAAGCTCCTCACTGAGCCCATTTCTTGAGGTTTCTTGGGGCTTTAAAGCTTGGTGGAATCCTGGGTGGGGTTGAGAAAGCTCAGCGTTGCGTTTTTGGTTATAAATGGCTGACACGTGAACGGCCATTAGCTACCTTCTTGTCCTCGTTGGCATTTAAACATGTGTCTGTTGTCAAGCGCTTTGGAAACGCCATTGGAATCCCAGCGATCTCCCGTATTGAATCTTTTTTCTTCTTATTCTATTTTTTTATTATTTTCGAGGACGACCAGGGCCATATACCGATGGAATGCAGTGGCATTAATAGGAAAGACCAATTCGTACTCATGCGTAAGTCATTAAATCTTCGCGTTGGCTCCTCTGCACCAGCCATGCTTCCCTTTGGCTCGCTGGCGTGCCTGCTGTGGGCGCAGCGAACGTTTCGTACGGGCTGTGTCACTGTTCAAAGGGTATACGTATAGCATCCAGTTAGGTTTCCGCACTTGTGGGCCTTTTTGGTGGTTAGCTGCATGTCTGCTCGTGAATGTGATGAATGAGACCACAATCAAGGAAATAAGGTGGGATGCCTGAAAAAGTGAAAACATTGGCGTGGCTATATTTTTCCTTTGTCATGGTCTCGGCTAGTTAACTTTTCAGCGCTTATTAGCTTGCAGGGAAAAAAACGCATAAACGTATTTTTTTAAAAATTTTGCCGGCTGATTGGTGGCAAATTAAGGCCTGCTTAACATGATACGAAGAATGTGCCTGACCACGGGATTCTTCACCACACATACGCGTAGAGATCATTGGGAGCATTTACGACATGGTTTACATATTTTTTTTTTACGTTTGCGTTTTGGATTCCAAGGTCGTGAGCATTTTGAAAACCTTCAAAGAAGTTCCGTGGCGCTGCTTTTGAGTCGGTTGTTGTTCTTTTGTGGGTGGTCAGGCGAAAAGGGAGGGTCAAATCATATGCAAATGATGTGGCTTTTGTTTGAATGAGACGAAAAGAAACCCGAGTATTAAGAGGAGGGTCCGTGCAAACAGATACCACCACTGTTTTCTTTTAACGTGTTTTTTTTTTGTTTTTTTTTTTTTTAGGGGAATTTGTAGCCCCTGATGTTTAAACGTATGTAGGTATATATATGTATAATAATAAATATATAAAACCTTTGTTTTTGTGATTAAGAGATAGAAGCGAATTGAAGGTTTGGGTTCAAACTGTTTGAGCACTCCAAAATACCGTGGCTTATTCTTTTGGCATCCGAGCTGTATATTTAAACATTCTGCAGTTTCATTTTTTTTTTATTTTTTTTTTACACTTTTATTCGAGCAATTGAGAACCTCCCCGAATATAGTTGATGGGGCGAGGGGGGCAGAACTGGAAATGAAAGACAGTTTTGTATTGTAGTGGACCTTTTTGCGCATTAATAGGTAGTTGGCTAAGAGTTTCAATGACCGAGCATTGAGAAGGCGTTCATAAATTGAGCCAAGGGGTGGAATCTTCAGGTGGAAGAGCAGAGTGGAGAAAAAAAAGGAGCATTTGGATGTTGTTACTTTGGAGCTTAGTCTGGGGGGGGAGGGGGCGCTCGGGATTATGGGATGGTAGAGGGCCACTCGCGGAGAAGTTGTTTTCTTTGGGTATTCTCGGGCAGACACTCGTTTGCATATCGCAGGCTAATTACCGGCAATTATACCTGCTTCATGGACAATAATTACACGGGCCCATGTCTTGTCTGTTGCTTTGATTTGTGAACCAACTTGTTCGCCTGGCTTTATCTTGCACGGCAAACGGGGAAGATGCTGTTTAACCCAAAGAAAAAAAAAATCCGAAAAAAGAACGAAACTGGTGAACTCCAAGACGTTATGGAATATAGTTTTTCTCCTTTCCCATCTATAATATTGCTTTAGTTCACGACAAGGAGCCAAAACCCACATAAAAACCCAAGAAAAAAGAATGAAAAGAACAGGCAAAACTAGTAAAAGGATTGTACGATAGGTCTTGATTTTTATGATTTCGCCCTCCCCGTGCACGCTCTCCACTTACCTTCTCGAACTCCGGACGGCACTCATAGTTAGACATATAGATATAGATATATATATATAAACCGTCCGAAAAGAGCGTAGTCAGAGAACTTGTATAGCTAGGCAAGAACAGCACGCGCATTGGAAGGAACATAAATTATTAACGCCGAATAAAGCCAAAAAGGCGCGTCCTCCGCAAACATATAACTATATACAGCCATAAGGTTTTGTGTGGGCCGTGGTGGAGCGAAACCATCCCCGAAAAACTAAAAAAAAAATCTAAAAAATAAAAAACGGCGAGCAACAGCAGGCGCATACTGGCAAGCACTATATTGCATCAAAAGCAGCCTTGACATGACCATAGTTGCAATGGAAATCTCCTCAATAAATCAGAAAGCGTGAATATCTATCGCCTCCTGCGGGGTCCCTTGGTAGTGTATATAAAAAGGGGGGTGGCTATAAGGTTCCAGATAGCCAAACTATCCAGCTCTTTTTCAGTACGAGCTTGTTTCCAAAGTAGTGTACCAGAAACGCTACACGGCCATCATAATGACCCGAATCCGTGCAGCAGACAAATACACGAAAGGTTCCAAAAAGGAAAACTCCAAAGAAAGATTCTGTAATGATAATCCTTTATCTCTGAAAGCTATACAGCCTGAAGGCCTACTCCCTGCTCGGGTCGCTCTCTCGGGCGCGCATTCCCATTCTCTCCCAAATGCATTATTTTTGATTTTGGGTTGTTATCTCGGTGCCCGGCTATGGACGATGATGATGATGATGGTGATGATGGAGGGGGGACCATACTTTAAGGGTTTTGATGGGTTGTCTTTGAAAAGGTGTAACCACACTACAGGGTTATTCGTTTGGCAGGGTCGTTCGCTTTTCATTGTGGAAAAAAAAGAAAAAAACGGAAAATATTATTCCAAAGAGGTAACCGTAGGCTGCTCAATATGCAATATGCCTCTGTCCGGCGTCTGTCTGGATTCAACACGCTATCATTAGCCAGTCGTTAGCTCAGACAGGGACTACTATAACGACCCCAAGAATTTCTTTGCCAACCGTGCCCAGGACCACCGGCTCAAATATTAGACAATAGTGGTGTCTTTCGCCTTGCCATATGCAACTTCAATAAAAACTTTCGAGTTATTACTGCGCTATCCGACTTGAATTCTATAGGTAAATGAAACGTTGTCTCGGGTTCGCTTTTCCGATGGAGGGACGAGTGGGTTTGCGTTGGATTAGCCCCGCCCGTTCATTCCAACCTGGCTGTTTCGAATGTTCCAATCTTTCGACGGTTGTAACCTTGTAAGCTTATTTCACGAGTTTCCACAACAATGAAGTTTGCCGCATACGAACGAATATTTATAAACGAATATTTTGTACTGCTCCGCGAGATCATTTAAGCTCCAAAAACGGAATGCGTAGATTCATCTGTCCGTCTGTCCAAACATAGTCCATCCACACGCAGTACCATAAAAGTATTGACAACGACCAAATAAGGCTGTCAATACTCGACCTTTGGGATAAAAGCGTTTCGGGACAAGGAAGTTTCGAGTGTGTTTCGAAGATTGTAAGCTTATTTCCACAACCATTTTCCACCTATTTCCACAACAATGAAATTTGCCGCGTATTTTATAAACGAATATTGTGTACTGCTCCGCGAGACTATTTACGCTCATAAAAAGCGGAATGCGTCGATTCATCTATCCAAACATAGTCTATCCACACACAATACAACAAAAGTATTGACAATGACCAAATAAGACTGTCAATAACTCGACTCTTTTCCAGATTCGGATGAAAGTGTTTGAGTAGCATTCGTCTATCCAAACATAGCCCATTCATGGCACGCAAGACAACAAAAGTATTGACAGCGACCAAATGAGACTGTCAATACTCGAATCGTACTAATTTTCGTAGAAAAGGGTTGGGGGAGAGGAAGCTTTAGTTTTCGTAAGTGAAATTGCTCTGTGGGGGATAATTTCAGTGAATGCTTCCATGTCTGGAACTTGTCATATGGTTGATAACGCACTTTCAAGTCGTTCGCTTGAGAAAGGGAAGGAGGGACCCTTCTAACATGTGAGATTCCAGAAGGAGCTGAAGCGAGTTGGGCACTGGGGGGGTGTATTATGCATGATCGATTCTACAAATCCTCTTAGCTATTCATCTTTAAGTGCTAGTGTGTGTAGCTGCCAAAGGGAACGCAGCGTTGTTGCATAGACGCGTTCTGGGTCTTCCCGCCATTGTTGCGGGTACAGCAATGCACGCCCGTTCCTGTTGCAGTCACGGGCGCTGACGGACTTTGCAGATTACTCGGTGTGTGTGCGGTGCAAACCAACCCGGTTTTGCTTATCGGAGCGCTGCAAAGTTTGGCAGGGTTTAAAACAGTGCATAGTCTCCCAAAAGCTTCACGTTGAGCATAGAGGGAGGTTAAGATGCCCCGCAGACTTTGGCTCAATCGCACACACGTGATAACAAGCCACATGTTTTATGCTAGGCATGTAACTCGTAAGAACTTTAAAGGGATGGCGAGTTTGCTCATGTGGTTTGGCAACAGTAACTCATCTTGGCAATCAGGTGAAATCCCAGGGCAAACCCTCTTCTCCTCCCACTCACGCGGGTCAACTTGGCATTGCCCGGCCAACTTCTTCCGGGGCTCTTGGACTTGTTCGCTGTATCTTGTGTATGTATATGTGTATCGTATGTATGTGTGTCTGTCTCTCTACTCTCTCGCTCTGCTCTGCTCCTTAAAGCTGGGTTACTGTGTAGCCAAAAGGGGGCTGAGCATTCTCCAAGTGTGCACATCAGATCGGACACCGGGAGAAACTCCACTTGAGTTCGCTTTAGACCAGCCCCGTGATTGAAATTTCAGCCGTCACTCAGTAAGGGGGTAATGTCCTGCACGGTCCGGTTGGCTATATTCCCGGACTTGGTAATTAGCTCTTGGCCCCAGCATTTCCATCTGTAATTAGTCCTAGCTCCCTCGCTTTTACAAGCTATGACCATGTTGGGCGAGATCAATGCCATAGATTGCTTTTGGCGGGCGCTCATAGACATTTCACTTTCTATTCTCCATAAATCTGCAAAAAACGACACTATTCGCACAAACCTATATACGTTAAGTAAGCTAAATAGATTACACTGTCTTAAAGAATGGCACCGACAAACCACTACCGTAGGCCACGGGCTAACAACGAAATTCCCAACAGCAGCCTTTCTGTAGGACAAAAACGTTCGAAAACTCATGGCGTGGGGCACACACTCCATGCGCTAACAATGAAATTCCATACAGCGTAAGCCTTGCTGTAGGATAGAAACGTTCGAAAACTCACAATCCAAGGGGAACGACTCATTTTAACCTAAAGCCTACTCAT
>JAGJRP010000636.1:0-34757 GCA_022832235.1 Lepidurus couesii
CGTGAAGATTCACGCAAAGATTCACGGAAGATTCACCTGAATATTCACCCCGAAGATTCATGCGAAGATACACGTGAAGATTCACGCGAAGATTTACGGAAGATTCATGCGAAGATTCACGAGATGATTCACGAGAAGATTCACGCGTAGATTCACGCGAAGATTTACGTGAATATCCACGCGAAGATTCCCCTTAATATTCACCTGAATATACACGGGAAGATTCACGGGAAGATATTCACGGGAAGATATTCACGCGAAGATTCAGCGAAGAAGATTCACGCGAAGATTCACGCGAAGATTCATGCAAAGATTCACGCGAAGATTTACGTGAATATCCACGCGAAGATTCGCGCGAAGAGCAAATATTCATGTGAAGAAGATTCACGCGAAGACTCATGAGAATAGAGGGAAGATTCTCTGCTTTTCCAACATGTATATCTTTTCGTAAGTATTAGTTTTGGATATTTTACCCCTACTCGAGGCTGTCTTTGGTTGAGCTTTGAGGAGAAGAGGGAGCAAGCTGGAGCAATTTTATTCCTCTCTCTTTGCTTTGCCTAATGCAGTTAGAGTGAGAAGCACGGAAGGGAATCATAGAATCGTCGACAAAAAGAAAAAAACTATGAAAAGAACCATGCATCAATATTCCGCTATCGTTCTTTATACATGCCGGATGATGAGACGCCCGAACTGGAGTAAAAAATGAACGTGGTACAAGAAAGCCTGTTATCCATACCAGATACCACACGACACGGTTTAAAACTTATCATTATGTAAATGCATACAGTACAGGGAGAAAGGGACACGTTCGTCACGGCTGGGCAAGCATATCAATATTTTTATGAGTGGGGAACCTTTTGTCTTGACAGCGTTCCAGCTTTTGTTGGTACCCTTTGGGAATCTTCCGCTGCAGCATGCCTCAAGATTTCCTTCCAGGTCCATGCCGGGTTGAATGTACTACGCTGTGCGGGTACGAAGTACGAGCCTAAGATGGCTTCCCCGCGACCACGTGGCGCCGGTCGCCACTCCGGCTGGGGAAATCTTCTCGATTTCCCTTCAATATCTTCCATCTCTCGCATTACACTCTTCAGAAGGTTTTTAAGGAGGAATGAGAGTGCAACATGGAGTTGGAAGTGAATGGTAAACTTGAGAACTCAAAGTGTCAAGTCGGTAGCCTATTTCTGTCTTTACTGTCGTTTCGAGTCTGACGCTCTCGTGTGTTGTGTTTACTGCGTATGAACTATGATGCACATCTTCAATGAGATGGAGGGATGGAAGCCCAGGGGAGATAAATGCAAAGGAGTATAGCACTTGATGAATTCGTCATCACTGTGAAACTCAGTCAGCTGGCGAAGCTTGACTTTATCATCAACTCTTTCCCGAAAGCTTTTCTTTTGACTTGTCGTGAGTTCCGTTCAAATTTTCACGGATTGCGGACGATCCCTTTTGTTTTTTGTTTATTTTCTTTCGTGTCGTTTCCTAAGAAACTGTCAGGTCGCTTTTTCATTCTGCGCTCCGAATCCAATCCGAAAGCTTCGTTTTTTTTGGGTTCCTTAAGTGGTTTGCTAAGTCTGTATTAGGGCAACGGAGATTAGGGCTTAGGTAGGGTACGGGACAAAGACGCGTAAGGAAAAAAAAACATTGACGCGTAAGACTGCAGCATTGGAAGAAATGTCAACCACCAAATCCTTATTTTTTTAGAAATAAATATTTCTTCAGCTTTTCGGCTCCGCGGTAAGCTGGTTTTATACCACATCTCTACTACGGGAAATACTTTATAGGAAAGTTCAGGGAGTCAAATAAACTCGGTAGAAATGTAGAAATGTCAGAAATCCAGAAATCGCAGAAATGTTCTGCCGATACTGCGCGCCGGCCTTATTACTCTTGACACGTTAATCTAAAACGGGTGATGAATGTACTAGGCCCTGATAATGAGCCCTGAAGGTGTATTTCGCTTTTAGGAAAAGCTCGTGGAAAGCTTAAGGATCCATGTGGCGTCCTTGTGGATCCGGGAGCTCTTCTTTTACAAGAGAGGCCGACGTTGAAGTCAGTGGCCAGATGACATCGAAGGATGGATCTGGCACGGCTGGGAGACAGACAGGACAGACCATTATACTTGTATTTTCCAATATCGAAAACGTTATTCCGCGAGACAGAGAGGAGAGGAAACCCGAAACTGAAACGTAAGAAGATTGATCCAGTTCATCCCGACTCGAACGAATCATTTTGAGTTTTTCTGCAGCTTAAAACCAGACCAAAAGAAGCTCGTCTACGCGATAAAGTACCCGAGAGGAAAGAAATAAGATTAGTAATATTATGACGTTAATAATCCAAGGCATTTCTACTTCCCTGTGTACATAATATTGCTTTAGGGCATTTCTGTGTACTGTTTCAACGCTGCACTGTCATGTGAAAAGCTTTCTGCAGATTCCTGCTCTATCTCATGCTCTCCAGAGAAGAGGAGAGAAGGAGCAAAGCCGAAAAAAACAAACGAAAATTTTACCCCTGATAAAGCACGTGCTTTGAGGCAAAGTAAGGCTTTCGTGCTCCTCTCATCGAAAAGGTCCTTTTGCTCCATCCTTTTTTCTCTATCTTCCCAACGTTGCATAAAGCTTTTTGCTTCTTCAAATCCCTTCTTCTTTCTGCACAACGCGACCTGTCTCGCCTTCAAGACTTATTGCTGCACCTTCACGCCTTTTAGAACGGTTCAGGGGACAATACATAGGTTTGAACCTCGGTTTCAAGCCACAGTATCCAGGCTGTAAACCTATGTACGGCGTTCGTGGGTGGAAGGAAGGATGTACTGCCGTGCAGCTATTATGGCTCCACACAGCAATACACACTGAAGCAGAGTCCAATGAAAGCTCGACGACAAGATAAGTGTCCCGGAATGCGATTTGAGGTTCGTCTATCCCTAACGGTAGTTAGAACAGCTGCTGCACCTTGTAATGAGCTCAACTGATCTGTCCCCCGAACGGGAGTTAACAATCATGGCTAAGACGTATTGCTTCACCATCACGCCATTAAGAATGCTTAGGATCTGTGGATGGAAGGTATAAGCTTGTTAAAAAGGATGTATACTGTGCTGTATACAGTATCGCCATGTAACAGTACAGTACTGTCGTGTAGCTAATCCAATGGCTCCGCAGCAATACACGCCGTAGCAGAGTCCAATGAAGCTTAATGACAGCTAAACGCAGGATACTTATCCCTTTTGGTAGTTACAACAGCTGTTGCCCTATAACGAACTCAACTGATCTGTCCCCCTAACGGTCGTTAGCAGGGATAGTGATACCTCTGATCCAAACATACCGTACTAATAGCGTTTTCAACTGAGAACCCTGGTGCAGCAGTTTTTGCACTGAATCCCACAAAATTGTGTGTTGTGCCACAAAATTGAGTGCTGTTGCAACAGTGAATTTGTGGCATTCAGGGCAAAAAGTGCTGCACCAGGGTTCCCAGTTGAAAACGCTATAAGTGCAGTATAGTGCAGTGCAATAAAGAACTGTCCAATAAAGTAATACAGTGCCGTGTAAAGAGCTTTCATTGTTGCGTCAGAGGCTTGTGATGGCTGAAGCCAATTTTCAGTGTTGCTTAAGCACAACATGATGAGAGACGCTTCAAATGCTTCAACAATCAAATACCATATACAGTCAAATCTCGCTATAACGTACACGCAAGGGGACATAAAGTTTGTACGTTATAGAAGATTGTATGTAATAGCCAACGCCGGGGCCAGTGGATCTGGTACACAGTACATTACAACGAGATTCTACTGTAGTACAATACAGTGCATTACAACGAGATTCTACTGTAGTACAGTACAATACAGTGTGTAAAGCTTACTGAGGTTTAGAACTAATTTAGAAGTGTTTGAACTGAATTTTCGTGTAGCGAGTTTGAAATAAGTTATTAAGTTAATTGAGAGTGAACACTGTACAGGTCACGGCTGACGTGCCCGAAAGTAAGTGATGGTAAATTCTTGAAGCTTGGTAATGATCGCGTTTAAACTTTGTAATCATCGAAACGTATCAATTAGGGACATAAAAATATCCTTCATAAAGGCAACCATTAACCGTGCCATTGCCATTTGGAAGGTTAACGTTAACGGTCCCAATGCAGTTCAAAACAAACTTGCCGGAGTTTACTACGTACAATCTGTGAAACCATGCCCCGCGGCGTTGCACAAAGAGGGACCGTCCCGGAACAACCGAAGCCCTAGGGCAAATGGCTTGAGTACCAGTTTATGGGTACGTAACCAAGTTTTCTTTCGGTTGAACTGGCAAAACGTTGATAGTAAAAGGGGGAACAGGTTAAAAAAAACGCCTTTGAGTTTTCGTTATCGTTCACATAACTTCCACTTGTGGGCGCACCTAAAAGGGAATAGGTATAACCAAGTTTAGTTGGCTAGGTTTTTACGGCGACTGGTTAATCAATATTTGCTTGTGTTTGTGCTTGTGCAGCGGCAGGAAGCGACCCATTTCTTTTCTTTTAATTTCTTAGGAAATTCCGCGTGGAAAATAATTGTTTTTACCAAACGACGCATGTTCATTTCCCTTTGGTGGGCACTACCACTGCTATTCCAAATGCAAATCAACTTGAAAGTCTTCCTAACAGGGTTTCCCCCCCTTTCTTAAAATAGGACCATGACGCTTAACAAAGATCGTTTTACAACTATTGGCAAGTTGGGAAGAACCTCATACCGGGCTCCTCGGTGGCAATCAAACGAGACGATTCATTAAGGAGGTACTGTTCTTTGGAAGGCTTCAAATGAAAACTGAGAAGCCTGGGAGCAACAAGAGCCTGCGGCAAAATTTGGAGCGCGTAAAGAGACAACAAAGTTCATTTTGATGGGCTTAGAAAGAAACTTTCTTCATTTCATTTGAGTCGTTTTAACCGTTTTATACATTTATACTTTTTAGGCAGTTATAATCTTGGCAACGCTCAACCTCGTCCTGCTATGGTACGCCAAGTTAATTAGTCATGCTTCTTTCCATCAGATGAAAAGGATAACTTGCCAAAGGACCTGAACCAACTTTTCTCCCAACGTCCCAACTAAATCCAGGGAAATGAAGCTTAAAAAAGGAAGAGAAAAGAAAAAAACCACTAACTGCCAATTTTCCCCTCGCACACACAACAAAACTTGCTCTTAGCACCAGGTAAGGTAAAAGAGGACGGGCGGTCTCCTCCCACCACAATCAATCTTTGATTTAACCGCGGATTATTATACATGCTATAGCATAGACGGCATGATTCACTGCTGGTCTCAAGCTTCAATGCGGTAGGATTCCCAGCAAGTTTTGTGTTTTTATTTTTTGCTTCCATCTCCAAAGGTAATCAACTTCAACTGGTCCGGTCAGTTTACTCTTTTCACTCTATTTTTTGCTTTTTTGTGTCTACCTGTCTGGAAATTTTTTTATACCGTGCTTTCCGGTACATTGACAATCCGATAAAGCGAACCTAACTAACCGTGTCCACGGACCAGGAACGGACCAAAGCATAGGAGACAATATTGCCCAAGTCAGCCAAAGTGTACCGTAGTGCATCAAAGGGAGTCAGGTTTACCAGAATGGATACCTCTAAGTGTTGCGTTACGGCTCAACCAACTACGGTTCCGGACCTTGACGTTGACAGTAAACACGCAAAGTTGCGACAATCCACAACGACATCGTAGTTAGTTATTAGGTATAGGTATCGGTGGGAGTTGTAGTTTAGATTGTTTAGATGATTGTAGACATGTTTACCTGAAAATTAGTTTGAGGGCTGTTTGTCGTCTGAAGCTCTGGAGCACGTTCACACGTTTCGCTAGTTAGGCTTACGACCTAACGGTGATCCTTCTGGAGGGAGAGGGACAAACTTGAACATTCGCGGCCACTTGCCCGAAACAAGGAACGAAGGAAAAGTTTACGGGTGCCGTAAGTCGAGTGATTTTGGGTTTCGTATACGCACTGGTGGTTCTTAGCTATCTGTGGGAGTTGCCGCCGCACGAAGCGCCTCTACAGTGGCTACTGATTTAGGACGGGTCGAGGGACGGCAAGTTAAATGCAACGCCGAGGTAGAGAGAGCTGTTGTGGTGAAGGTGGCCGGACGAAATGCGCATAGCACAAAACCCCATGTGACGCCTGGTCTTACAGCAAGGCAGGCAAGGCAGGCGTACAACCACGCGAGAAACCTACATCTTTGGCGCCGTTTTGATTCCCTTAGGCTAGGGATGTGTGTATGTGTGTGTGTAGCCCCTGGACAGGACGTAAAAGGGGAGGGTGAGCAAACCAGACGCCTTAACTAAGTTTGTGTGACACAGAGATCGATGATCTATCTTTTTTCTATTTGCGGCACAGTTGGGGGAAAAAATAGAAAAAGACACAGACGGTTCAGGTTCACATGGACGCTAGGCAGCAAGGTGCATATAGGGACAGGTGATGAAGTGCACCCTGATCTTGGAAACGGGATTGCCTTCTCGTGTTCTCACGCTAAAAGCTTACGTGTATTAGATGGACCGTTTTGATCTTTGCCTTCCGCTTGCCTATCTGTCAAGGAGAAGCACACATACAAACATGAGACTGTATTGTTGCTGTTTTTCCGGTACGCAAATTGGATTGAGAAAGCTGGGAAACGGGAGGATTTAGAGAGGAAATAGAAACTCGTTTTTCATTCGTTCCAGCTCCTGCATATTTTCATTACTTGGTCGACATAAAGGCGTAAATGCTTTACGGCAGCTCCTAAATCTCTAAGGGAGTTAGGGGTTGCAGATACACCTTGCGCCTCCTTAGTAATACGGAGGAGTTGCATCCCCCTGCCCGAGGTATGAGTCATAAGCGCATATATCCCAGAACATTGACGAGACGCGAAAGAACAAGAAAAGGAGGGGGGAGGGTGAGACCCTACCAATGTAAAAATCGATATTGTGCACTTCCTCTGAGAGGGGGGCTTTTCTCTTCTCGTTAGAACGGAGCCTTCTCCGGTTGTAAAGAGGAAGGCTCGATGCTATTTGTCTTATTTATGGAATTAAAATACAAAGTGGTTCTAACCCGGCTACGTATTTTGTTTAGGCACCATGGGCACAACAATGAAACCCTTGAGACTTTAACAGGAATTAACCAAGTTTACTTCACTAATTCTATATCTTGACGTACCTTCGTTTCTTATAGCGTTTCGGTTTTATCTCAGCCAGGCAAATTTCACTACACACACATAAAAACAACATGATGACTTTTCGTTTAGCGCGAATTCTATCAACAAGCCATCAGCGCCATGGTAAGCAGTGCGTAGTTAAAGACAGTAGACGCTTGGCAGCGCTCGCGTCTTAAAGCACAGACAAAGGGAACTGTCCTACCCTTGGCTTTCCTGTCTAGCTGCTCCGTAACCAAAAAGAGGTACTAGTAAGACCGGGCTTCTCAGCTCGCATTCTTTCCGTGGAAGGTCCTCCAGTCGAGTGGTGTTTAGGTAAGCTGGGTGTCAATTATTTCCTTATTTTCCTAAACTTACAATTGTTCCCAAAGTGCGTTATTTGTTTCTAACCTTATAAAGAATCATCGAAACTATAAAGTGACCTAGTTTTAATTGTCGGATGGTTAATTTTAAGACGGATACTTGAAGATTAAACTTGGACCGCATTGTGCGTGACAGCGAAAACTTACTAAAAGTGTTACAATGCGGTTCCTACCCTTGCTACAGAATTAATTTAATTTCACTACGTTGGAATTAGATCACCATTGCGAGGGAAAAGCAAAATCCATGTTCTAATCTCAACTGAATTACACATGTTCGGTTTGGTTCGTGCCATGGACACATTTCTAGTTATACAAACGCATAGATTCGTTAAATTACATCTAATACTAGCTTCATTAGTTCATTTAGCATACATAAGTCCTACTAAAGCTGTTAGTAATACAGTTTTCCTTCTTTCGACAGATAAACAGCCGCCATGGTGAACCACAGGGTACCTTTGGTCCAGCACAAGACCTATGTGACGCCTCGTCGTCCTTTCGAGAAGGCTCGTTTAGACCAGGAGTTAAAGCTCATCGGCGAGTATGGTCTCCGTAACAAGCGAGAGGTTTGGCGTGTGAAGTACACGTTGGCCAAGATCCGTAAAGCCGCCCGTGAGTTGCTTACCTTGGACGAGAAAGAGCCCCGCCGTCTGTTCGAAGGTAAAAAGAATCTCTTAACACCAAAACTTAGTTAACACTTAAAATGATGTTAAATTATCTGACACTTCTTGTCTGAGATCTAATGAAGCTACTTTTTATTCACTGAAAAACTTAGTTTTAATTTCAATTTATAAAAGAATTTTCTCTTAATTCCAATGCTTATAACGATCTTTTTGTTGATAGGTAACGCACTGTTGCGTCGTTTGGTACGAATTGGAGTATTGGACGAAGGCCGCATGAAGCTCGATTACGTGTTGGGCTTGAAAGTAGAAGATTTCTTGGAACGTCGTCTCCAGACCCAAGTTTTCAAGTTGGGATTGGCCAAGTCCATTCACCACGCCCGTGTCTTGATTCGCCAACGTCACATTCGGTATGTATATTCATTGAAAGTCTTAATAATTTTTTTAAATTTTTTCTGCCTTGGTGGGCAAGAGCTTACTAGCTAATAAGCTTGTAATAGCTCCAATCACCGAAGGCTAGAGTAAAATTGAGAACTGGTTCGTTGAGGCACTTGGCTGTGTGCCAAAATGCTTTTTTCTGATCTGCTCACATGATCCGAATGAAAGATTGTACATGTTTTCGTACATGCAACGACTGGAATCGGGTTTTTCATGATTGTCCCTCAACTTACAGGTCGTTTACCTGAAAGAACACACGTTGTTGCTTACCGAAACTTAAAATAGCGATTGCTATGGCCGTGTGCACTTATTTGCCACGTTAAAAGTATTCTCATGGGCCACTGGGGTAAATGGTTTTTAACTATTTCACCCTACGCCTAATGGTTACAACATTAATCTCATGTCGTTAACCTTGCACAATTTGGTAATTACGGCCGTTTTTTTTCTTATTTTGATGTTCATTTTGGGAAGGTTGGAAAAAGAATAGGGTTGTGACGGAATGTTAATTTTGTTTATAGTGTGCGCAAGCAGTTGGTCAACATCCCCAGCTTCGTCGTGCGTCTGGATTCCCAAAAGCACATTGATTTCTCCTTGAAATCGCCCTTCGGTGGTGGCCGTGCTGGTCGCGTCAAGAGGAAGAACATGAAGAAGGGACAAGGTGGCTCTGCTGCTGTCGAAGAGGATGACGAGTAAACATGAAATTGTTTCACCATTGATACAAAAATACAATGGAATTAAAAAAACACTGCGTCGCAATTTACTCTTTTCCTCTTCTTTAATGAAATGTCCTATATATTTATTAAATTATTTAATCTATTTTGAGATATAATTAAGTTTATAGGTTCATCAAACTAGAGTTTCCTCCAATATCTTTAATGTAAGTATTATATATATATTTCATTACATTATTATATTTTCAAATATTTAAAGATATACTTGAGCTTCTAGACAGTAAGTTGATCAGATTCAAGATAAGGACTGAAGTTATAACGTATTCAAAATAACGCTCACGTGTTATGTACCGAGTGTTACAAACTTCAGAACAATCAACAATCACTGCAGTTATTTCGAAGGATGAGTTTATTAGAGCAACTTTTTTGTTTTTTAAAAAAAGTTATTTTGGCTTAGAATTCTATGCCTAACGAGAGACAAATTGATTTATGGAACAGCGAATGTCCTGTTTCATTGAAGCGTTGTAAAATTTTAAGTAGTGAAAATTTGCCATTTCCTCGTTTCGCAAAGCAGGAAATTATGGATTAGCTTAATAATATATTATCGTTATGTTTTTTCTTTTTTTACAATATTGTAAGCCTTTTTTCCCCGCAGTCGTAGATTAGGTTACAATGTTTCCGCCGTGGGTTTGAAAACCCGCTTCGAACCGGCCATGTGTTTAACAACCTTTTCACGCTAAGGATTTTTCCTGCCCAGATTTGCTAAGATAAATACGTGGGAAAATGAAACCTGCAAGGCCAGGTTTTTAATCCCTTATGACAAACCCAACTTTTAAACGTATTTACTACGTCGTTATGTCTACTTAATTACTAAACGTTCTATCGCCCTATTTTACCTTCGTTTAATTTCTTTTCTTTTTAGAAATTTAGTTTGGATAGTCAGAAGCAAAGCAAATGATGACGTTTTGACGTATAGTTTACCAAGTTATTACTCGAAAGTAATAACTAATTACTAGGCGTTTTAACGCCCTATTTTATCTTCACTTCACTTTTTTCATTTCATTTTAGAAGAAATTTAGTTTGGAAGATAGTAAGGAAGACAAACGATGACGTTTTGATGTATAGTTTGAGCAAGTTATTACTCAAAAGTAATGTAACAGGTGCTAACGCCTTATTTGACCTTCTGCGAGACCTTAACCAACAAAAACTGCCCCTCTCCCTTCCCATTAATGGCGCTTGGAGTATTTATTAGCTTTGTTTGTCTTAGTCACGTCGTTCAATTTTCCCACACTTAGTAAGTAAACAGGTGGCAAGGGCGATTCTGCTTGAAACCGCAGATAGCCAGGCGGTTTCATTGTACGCGTTTCATAAGCCCCATCATGTCAGCTTAATGTGATGCAAGTCACATGGTAAAGGATCTGTCTTGCCTTTCAAATTTGGTCTGCTTGAAACTGGTAGTGGAAGCTGCGCTACGCGGGATTCGCAGTTTGACAGCTTATACGCAGCTGGTTTTAACGAAGACCCGTTCCAAATGCTTTCCCAAAATTAAGCGGATCATTCTGTTCACTACCTAGAAAACTATCTAGTTTTAACATTAAAACAACTTTTAACCGCTGTAATTCGTTCTTTAAACACAAAGTAGGTATATTAAGCAGTTCAGTAATTATATATAAATCAATTGTGAAGTACTGAAGTAGACTAAATTGCAGTCTTAATGACTTAAAGTTTATAGTAGTTTATATAGTTTGTAAAGTTTATAATAGCTTAGATTAGTTCCTCGGTTACCTGTCATTAAGATTGCACTACTTTTGATCCGTGGTTTGTTATTGTTTGATTAAGAACCCCACGACGCTAAGTTCTTTGGCCCCGCCGATAACCCCTTGAGCTTGAGTCAGGCCAGGCTGTCACCGAGCTTGCAGAAACCCAAGCGGGTTGCGCTAATAGAAACCGAAGTCCATCTGAATTGGCATGTCAGTAGTAACCACTAGCAGTGCAACCACTGCAACCCCACAAGGCAAGACAGTGTGTCAATACAGAGTATAGGGGCGCTTTAGCTGCAAAGAGTTATGGATAGGGCATTGTGGACATTGCTCGCCCACATCACTTCAAGCTGGTTAATACTGGTTATGCTCCTATCATAGTCAAAATATATATACATTTCCTCGTTCCGGTCCTCCTATCAGTCAGAGGGGAGTCTTTGAAACGGTTCCCGTTCCTCTATTGAACCAGGCATTATGCGATCCTATCTCTCGAAAGCTTCCAAATCTGCTTAGCAAACGGTAGCGTGGCTAGGTATCCATTAACCTTGCCCCATTGTATTTGTTTTGATGCGAGATCTAAATACGGAGGTTATTGTCCAAGTCGAACGAACTCCAGAGCATTTTGCGAACTTTTCGCGGTATTTACACTTTACAGTTACTCCCAGCCACGGCCTTGTGGTACAGTACGTGGATGGAATCCGCAAATCCTTGGGACGTGGAAGGGGCTTTACTGTATATTGTACTGCATTTACAATTGAAAGTTCTTTTATCTTCTTTGCGCAAATTCAACTCTGTTATTGACTTGTCGCGTCACGTTTTTCTGGATTTGACAAACGAAAAACTGCTGTCTTCTTTCAACAACCGGGGAGATACCTTCGTTGCTCCCATTTAGGAATGCTCGTTGCTCCGACACAGGACATAAACACTTCACGCTTAGAAGGGTTTTAAAGTTACTTTTACCTTGACTTCACTTTACAAGCTATAGTATTATTTTTGTCTTACTATTGTATTTCAGTGACTTGGCACAAATCGTAGTCATAGTGTTTCTTTTTTGAGCAATCGGTTGTAATTTCGGATCCTATAGGAAAAGGAAGCTTCTCTAGTAGGTCCATAATAGCTAGTACCAGGCGTTGGTGGGTACCAAAAGTTCCCGTGAATAGGGAAACCAAGAAAAGGGGATTTTCCAAGCTCTTGAACCTAAGTTCCGTGAGGCGTTTTCGTTTTCTTGCGGCTTGGCCCCAATGTGGCTGCAGTAATCGCAATTTCCTGTCCCTCATTGTCCGTCAATCGATTTCGTTTCATCTTTTCAGTCGTGTGGAGCATGTCTAATTAGAAGATGCTGTACTGTGCTTGCTTGGGCGTGGATTGTACCGATGGGAAGTTGCCATGCAGCTTTTTCTGCTCCTTTGGGCTCTTTGCAAGTTGTCATGCTATGCACGCTCTGCTGCATATATATGAAAGCAAAAAAAGAGAAACATACTTTTTTATTTTATTTTCCTTCTTTTCTCCAAGTCCTAAAGAGCTCCCTTTTGAAGTGTAGGTACCCCCACCAAACTGGGGAGTAATGGGACAAGGGAGCTTTGCAAAAGTGAAGAACTGAGCGTGTGAGAGATGAGAGGAAGAAGAAGAAGAGAGATACTTGGCGTATAAAACGAGGCGGAAAGATGGGACGAAACGAGGTGGCAAGTAGCGTTACGTTGCGTGAATATTGTGTGGCTGTTATTGGGGACTCGGTTTCTTGATAACGTTGGGGGGAAAGGGGGGTTAACTTGCACTGTTGGTAACTACACGAAAAGGGAATGGAAGCCCGACCCCCAAGTAAAACTTCTCTTATCTTGGGCGCTCTCTACGCAAAACTTGGGAATGGAAGGGACCAAAGGCAATGCTATAGGAGCTAAAAGAGCCCTGGCAACGCAAGAAAAGCGAACCCAACGGGAGTCCCGGGCTTTTAAAACTAAACCACCCGCATAGTTTTAAAGAGCCGAGGTGTCTGGCAGTTGGATTGTAGTCGACTGACGACCGTCCAGACAGTCACTCCTATTCCTTGCTAAAACAGTGGCCTTCCCAGAGCTTCGTGTGATCATTCCCCACCCTTTTTGGTTCAGAACTTTTTCAAACAAAGCTACAATTAGTTGCCACAATAAGTTGGTGGTCGTGTTTAACAGTGCCTTAACCCCTCAACAACGAATTCCTTGTATCCTTGTTATTGGTGAGTTTTTCGCAACGGGCAAATTTCGTTGTTGAGCTTCCTGCTTGTAGTCGGCTTCGTTGGAAGCGGTTAACTTTCACAGACAATAAAGGCAAAAACTGATTGCCTGTTAATGCCATGAGCATATAGAATGTGACTAGCATTAGCAAACGTGACGTTACTGCAATTCCCGATCGACCCGGGATAAAACTTTGGGGGGCATTTAAAAAAATCGTGCCATAATAATTAGCCTTGTATAAAAGAAAAAAAACTGTTTCCCTTCTACCTCAGACATCCTATTGTTACGCTAGCTTTTAAAAAAAAAAATCCTTGAAGCTTGACGACGACAGAAGACGGAAAACGAAAGAGAGACCGAATTCTTGCCATAGTATTCATAACGAAAAATATCCCCCAAAAAACGCCTGGTACGAGTACAAGGTGGGGGGTTATGACGCAAAGCGATGAAGCAGAGCAAACGGCCGTTTGGCAACAATTACTCCCGACCAGCAATTCCGACACGACCCTCGTGAGCAGCAGTACATCACCTCATCATGTGAACTTCCAAGACGACGTCGGCCTACCCCATGAAGCCCACCACCATAATCTGAGCAATGGCGCGTACCTGAACGGGAAACCGAGGAGTTCCAGTTTCTCCCGTTCAGTCGTCAAGTTTTTGCCCTTCCGCAAAAAGAGCCATGAGATGAACGGCGACGTCGAGGCCAATAGCAACACTAATCTGGCCGGGAGCGTCATGGAGAAAATTGAAAAGGAAAAGAGCCGAAGAAGCGAATCTGATCCACCTCCGACCAGCCCCTTGCTCAAGTACGTTCAATCAACGTTTTTTCATTCAAGTTGTTTTCAAACCGTTAGAATCCCTCGTGGTTCGTTTGAGCTTTCTTGTGTCATGTTATGGCGGTATCGTGTTCCATTTTTGTTAGGCGTAAGGCCATTTGGGTTGCGCAAGTATGTTTAGACAAAAAACATGGCGTCGTACACAATGCAGGTTTGCATGGGTCCGAATACGACCTGCTCCTGATGAGCTACAGCAATTCAAAACTTGTGACACGCGTGATGAGCTCTATACGACACCTGCGTCGCTGCAGATAGCGTTGTTTTGAGTCCGAACTGTGAGATAAAAGAGACAACGGAAAGCACAAAATGGCAAGTGGAGACTTGTAATTGTGTCAACTTAACGGTCGGATTGTCCAATCCATAATTGAGGTTAGGTCAAGGTCCTTCGGGGCGCTCAAAAGGGAAAAGGGCGGTGTACTGTAGCCAGTAGCTTTATTTTCACTTTCAATTAGGAACACCTACCGTCCCAGGGCTCGCCTGACCGTAACTGAAGTGATTATAGGCTTTTGTCAGCATTCAATCGGATCTTAAAGACTCAATTGAGTCGTTTGGATGCCCCCAAAGACAGGGATGTCGTTTTGGGTTAACTTGCCTCGAGTTAAAATTGTTTTTTGTCGTGTTGAGAGCGTTACTGTCTGTGAGAGCGTTGCCTGTTCTATATTATGGCGCACGTCCTTGTGGCTTACCTTGTGGAGCCCCTTGTACCTGGTCCTGCATGAAAATGATAGCTCAAACTGGAGCCAGCTCCTAAAACTCGTGACTTTTTATTTTGTAGTTTTGTTTTAGTAAGGGAGAAGGTTTTTGTGTCAATTTTTTAAAGGGATTTTTAAGATTCATGTGGTTGTTGATGTTGTTGTGTTCCAGATATCGTGTTCCACGTTTTGGTTCGCGCCGCATGCGCAAACGGGTGGTCTTCAAGAATGGCGACTGCAATGTGCTCCAAACGAATGTGGCCAAACTTCGACGCCGCTATTTACAGGACTTGTTTACGACCATGGTTGACATCCAGTGGCGATGGACGCTGCTCATTTTCACCATGAGCTTTATTCTCAGTTGGATGAGCTTTGCAGTCATCTGGTGGCTCATTGCCTTCACACATGGCGACTTGGAACTGGAGCACTTGCCAGGTATGTTTTTCTTCGTTCCATTTCGCGAGTCAAGTGGGATCAAGTATCACACAAGGGATCAACCCCGTCTCCTTTTCCTTTCCTAAAAATGAGACCACTTTCCTCCAACTCCCCTAAAAGGCGTGCTTAACAGTTACTGAATCTGATAGTCATCTAAAAATGACAACCATAACCTAGGCCTGTGGCTAGTGGTACCGTTACCGTTGCGGGTTACGGCTTGCGCCCGTCAACTTACTCTATAGATGTCGCAAGTTAATAACAACATGACACAACCGGGTCTCCGGTTTCAAAACCCGGGAAAACGTTATACTAGTCGTATCATATTCATATGGTTGCAAAACGTTCCCCGGGAAAATAATGACAAACAGTTGTCATTCGAGTTAAAATTGATAGTTGGACTGGAAATGCATTAGCTTAGGTTTGGGTAGGTTAACGATTATCACCAAACTTGTACTTTCTTTCACTCCACTAGCGGAAGAAAACAAAATTCATTGTTCGGAAATGACACACTAGTGTCATTTTGGACAGCGAGATACAGTACATTTGCCACTAGATCCCCAGAACGTGTTGCGTGACATCAAGAAAAATGGGCCTGGCTTTTGAATATTTTGATATTGGGTTAACCTTATTGCAACAGAGCACTTTTCCTTTCCGGCATATAAAGAGCTTGATAAACAGAAAAATAGTCTATTTGGGAGTTCACTTTTCCTTGAAAAAAGTAAGCCATGGAACACGCTAGGTTGTGAAACTGGGGTTTCTGACGTAATCTTTTAAGCCCCTATATTGTTTCCAAGCTTTGCGTCCTTGTGATGTCATTGCGGTCTTTCCTGATATGTAACCTTGTTTTTTTTAAAATAATAATAATAATAAGTAGGAAAATTATGTTGTGATCAGAGAACCTGGGAACCTAGGACATTCTTAGGGCTTAAATTAAGGATTTAGTAGTACAGTACTGTACTGTACAGTACCTTGGAATGCCTTCTTCACCTTCACCTGAATAGTTGGAATGAAACCTCTAACGAAGGTCAAGATCATGAACTTTAAGCAGCTACTTCTAGTTTTGGCCCAGGTTTCTTATAGGGTTAAGAATGTTCTAGTGTCCTTGTTAAGAGCTATAGTAGTCATGGTAGGTATTTAGCAACCAAATTCATCAGGTAAAGAGGTTTAAGCATGTCCTGCGGGTACCGGTGTCGAAAGCTTTTTTAGGCCTCGTTGGGAATTGTATCTCGCTCCTTGATCTTGTTTGCTTAAGTTTAGGCCTTTCGTTTGGTCTTTTCCTTTTTGATTTAATTAGGCCGGTTTCGTTTAATGCTACATTTTTCGTTTAATTAGGCAACCAGGAAGACTCGAAATGGGTTCCCTGCGTCATCAACATCAACAGCTTCGCTTCGTGCTTCCTGTTCAGCATTGAAACGCAGCACACTATCGGTTACGGTTCCCGTCACACTACGGAAGAATGTCCGGAAGCCATTTTCGTCATGTGCATTCAAAGTATTATCGGAGTCATGATCCAAGCCTTTATGGTCGGCGTGGTCTTTTCCAAAATGTCGCGCCCCAAGTTGCGGGCGCAGACGCTCTTGTTCAGCCGCAATGCTGTGATATGTGAACGTGACGGGCAGCTGTGCCTGATGTTCCGCGTAGGCGATATGCGCAAGTCGCACATCATCGGGGCCTGCGTCCGTGCGCAGATGATCCGCACGAAGATCTCGGCGGAAGGCGAGCAAATGCCGTACTACCAGCAGGAGCTCAAGGTCGGAGTGGACCACGACGAACGCAACATCTTCTTCATCTGGCCCATGACCATCGTCCACAAGATCACGCCTGACTCACCGCTGTACTCCATGTCCGCGAGTGACCTGATTAAAGAGAAGTTCGAGATTGTCGTCATACTTGAAGGGACCATCGAATCCACCTCAATGACTACCCAAGCCAGATCCTCTTATCTCCCCAACGAGTTGCTATGGGGCCATCGCTTTGAACCTTTGGTGTCTTTCAAGAAAGATACGGGACAGTACGCAGTCGATTATAGTCTTTTCAATAACACGTACGAAGTCGATACTCCTTTATGCAGCAGCAGAGACTTGGAGGAGTTCCGACGCCTCAAAGAGGGCAACCACAACAGTAAGTACCCGATGTATTGACTCCATTTCCGCTAGCATCAATACACATTGCTTTTCGCATTTCCTTACACTTTGCGGTTCGCTATTTCTATTTCGCTATTCGTTGTTTATCTACAAAATTTACCCCAAGTTCCAAACTTCGCACTTACCAAATGTATCAAGAGAAGTATTAAGGAAAAGTACACATTTCCAAGCCGTAAGGTTGGGAAGTTTAAAAGCTTAGTATTGTGACGTTGAGCTTGGGAAATCTTGAGTTTTTTATGAAGGAGATTTCAACGACTTTACAGCTGTCCGATATCTGGGAAGGGGAGATTTATGCTCGTGTTTTGATCAGTTACTGTGACTTAGAGTGGTTTGTTTTGCTTTTTTGCGCATTTTTTTTTTTACAGATACGATAGCACTCCAGGCTGCTCGACCGTCGGCGGACCTTTTGCAGCAATTGCGTTATCAACAGCAGCACACTCTGCAGGCACGGAACAGTAACCGGAGTTTGATCTTCGATCCGACCGAGATGAGTCCCACCTTACGTGGCATTTCCAGCATCGCCATGGCCCCGGCCATTACGCTATCCTTATCCCAGCCGAACATGCAAGGTGGCAGTGGTGTCACTCTAGCGTCTTCTTCCTCCTCAGCCAATAAGCAAGTGAAGACATGATGATAGTGTAAGTACTGTACTCCATACACTTAAGAACCTTTGACCTAGATCTTTTTAATCTGGAATATCTTGATTCACGTCAGCTTAAACTGTTGGTCTTCTTTCTTTAGGTTGGCGTTTTAGTATTACGTTGGAGAAAAAGTTTGAAGACGAGGTGTAAACGTATACTATATGGATACTGTTACACGTTGCAGTCCGTTATACACATTTCGAATTTTTCCGCTTTCTCGGGGATCACAAATGACCAAACTTGGACTCGAGCATTCCCCCTACCAAGTGCCTTGTAATCTACCCCGGTTTTATTGAACATAAGAGATTTCCCTGCAATACTATGGAAACCCGTTGTAAAAGTGTTCACATCATGTTTGTTTACGTTCTAGAAGGAAATTAAGTACATGCTAAACAAAAGGAGGTAAAGTTCCAAATCTTGAACGGATTTGGATGACTCGAGTAATATAGTGCCTTTTTTGTTCGAATTTTGAATTGTTCGTTGTTGGCCTTGTTGTCTGAAAACAACGAACCGTGTCCCTGAATGCTACTTGGCGATTTATATTTCCATACTGAGAATAGATTCTTTTAATTATTGATCGCGTGTCTAAGAATCTTATGAACCTAACCATCTTTTTAACCTTAACCCATTTGCCTACTAAGATCACTTGGTTCAGGATTGTTTTGCTCTATTTTTGTTGGGAAACAATAGGCGCAGTTCAAAGTTCAGTTACTAAACAGCAAACAGCTGGAGCTGTGTTCCCAAAGGTATATCCTATCTGACTTAAAACAGAGGAATCTTCTTCTAAGCTAATATTTACATACAATCGTTATCTGGGAACGTGATAAAGAACAATACTCAGGCTTTTAGCTCCTGTTTTTAGCTGTCTATGGGCAAATCCACAACCTTAACAGTTTGGACAGTCCAGAGTAGTTTCTTCCAAGATGGTCAAGCGCGCGGTTTTCAAAGATGGAAGCTGCAACGTGCAACGTTTGAATATCCCAACAGTGAATCCTCGTTCTTGGTCTGAAGTGTATGTGTCTTTAGTGGAATTGCGGTTGAGCACTTTGTTGATAGCCTTTAGCATTGGCTTCGTCGTTTGCTGGCTCTTTTTCGCTTTGCTTTGGTACCTCGTGGCGTACTTCCGCGGTGACTTGGACCTCCTAAGCCCGGGGCACCTTGCAAGTAATATATAGTGCTGAAAATCGGTTCGGCTTGAGTCGAACCGAGTCGATGTGGACTCGACTCGACAACGACGACTTTGACTCGACTTGGTTTAACAACAACCAACTTCGACTTGGCTCGACTTGACACCACCGACTTCGACTCGAATCGGTTTGACAACGACCGACTTCGACTCGACTGGGTTTGGTAGGTTGACGACTTCGACTCGAACCGGTTTAACAACAACCGACTTCGACTCGGCTCGACCTGACACCGCCGACTTCGACTCGATGAGACAATTCCCGTCTTGGGTCGGCTAAAAGTCAACTTTCAATGGCTTCGACCCCGGTTTATGAGAGAATCATGGAATACAAGGTGAAATCAGTAAGCAAGTGAAAAGGTGAAAGGTTCTTATGGCTCGGCTCGGTTCGACAACATCCGACTTCCGACTCGACTCGGTTTGACGACTTCGACTTGACTCGGTTTGACGACGATCGACTTGACTCAATTTGACGACGATCGATTCGACTCGGTTTGACGACGATCGACTCGACTCGACTCGGTCAACAACGACCAACTCGGTTTGATAACCTCTGACTTCGACTCGACTCGATTTGGAAGGTTGGCGAGTCGAGTCGAACCGTTTTCAGCCGTAGTAATATATAGTGCCTTTATTGAATATGGTGCCTTAAAAGCTTTATTGCTTTTAAATTACAATATTCCATTTTGCGTCGAAGTTGAGGGGTTGAGTTGAAGTTGTTCTTCCTCATGGAGAACACTTTCTAATTATGGTTCGTGTACGTTTGTTTATGGTAAAAAGGACTGCAGGAAAGTAATGGAACAACATGGCGGCCGTGCGTTGAGGATGTTACCGGATTTACTTCCTGTTTTCTCTTCAGCTTGGAAACTTTGACCACCATAGGTGGTGGTAACTGGTACCCGAATGAAGATTGCCTGGAAGGCATAATCTTGCTCGGAATCCAAGTCTTGGTAGGGATGATCGTGGAAGGTTTCTTAGTCGGGCTGATCTTTGCGAAGCTTATCGAGCCCCAACGGAAGAACTTTGCAGTGCTTTTTAGCGACAAAGCGGTGGTTATGGTTGACAAAGAGGAAGATCAGCTGGCGTTGGTCTTCCGGGTCGGAAACATACGGAAATCCAACATTTTGGCGGTGCAGATCCATGCACACGTCATTTGGCACCATCGAGATGCGCTTGACGATGAAGGAATGCGATTGGAACCTTTGTCGGTAGTTGTGGACAGCACAGGGGACAGTGGAATGCTCTTCTTGTGGCCTTTGACTGTAATTCATCGAATTGATGCCGATTCGCCGTTTTACTCTTTCAAGCCCAATGATTTTTTGACGAATTCCTTTGAAATCGTAGCCGTATTGGAAGGCGTGGTAGAAACGACTGGCCAGAGCTTGGAAGCCAGAACTTCTTACTTACCCCATGAACTACGTTGGGGTTACCGCTTTGTGTCGATGTTTAAAGCCCGAAACGCGAAGCAGCAGCTCTTGATCGACTTTCAGGACTTTGAGAAAGTCGAGCCCTGCGAACCGTCTGGAATGCCGAACTGCAGCGCTAAGGATCGGGAATCGGTACTAAGAGTACCCTCTTGCAGTAAGTTAGAAATGTACGAAAAATCTAGTACCTTTATAGCTATAATTCTTCCAGAAGATGCTAAACCAGTTGAAATGAAGCACTGCGCATGCTGTACGCTAAAACAACGTCAAACAGAAGTTAACTGATGATCGTCGCGGGTCGCGGTACAGTTCATACAGGTGGTAAGTTGATACTTGTACCATCCTTTTAAGGGTTTAAGCAATGCACTACAGCCAAGTTCGTCAGTATTACATGCAGTAAATTGTACAATATCAATGCAATACAGCATTTTCTTCATAGCAATACTCGGAATTCGTTTTATAGGAGCTTTGGCATGAAGACGAATTTTACTACTATAGAGCAACGCTGGAATTACGTCACCTCAGGGGAAACACATAACTACTTGAAAATTTAATCCCGGTAGAACCGGCAGAACATATAAAATCCCGGAAGAATATATAAAACAGCAAAAGCAGTATATCTAAATCTCCTCAAGATAAAAAGAGCAAAAATTCCCGAAACAAACAGAACGACGATTGACGTGCGTATACCGCGTCATCTGTGACTTTGTAGAACAAATAGGCTGGACAGTATGGATCTGTAAGGGTAATGTACGAACATAAATAAATACTATTATTTACATTTATTTATTCCCCCCTCTTCCTATCTGGAATAACATCCAAGAACGGGCTGTTCAGGTAGAAAGTTTTGCAATGCAACATGTGGTAAATTCTATTTTGTGCAATAACCACGTTTCTAACTCAGAGATAGCGCTGATCCCTGAAAGGAACTTTCTCGAAAACTTAATCCGCGTTATCTTTCGGACACACGCCACTTTTCCGGGAGCTCCCTTCTTCAAACACATGCGGACGATGATGTAAGAAAAAGCTAGCCGACAATAAACTTTCTATTACTCAATTCTCATCCCGGCACTCCAATATCCTATCAAGAATATTGTTATTTCTTATTATTATTTCTTCTTACTTTCTTCTTCTTATTATTATTTCTTATTATTTTCTTCTTATTAGTATTTCTTCTTATTACTATTTACTATTATTTTTTCAGTTATATTTCTGCGTATTTGGGATACAAAAATACTATACTGAACAGGACGTGGCAAGCCTAATTTCCTAGGATGTTAAGTAACGTATTAGAAACAAAAGTTTAAGAGTACAAAATTAGAGATTCGTGACAAGTAAACCATAACCATTTCTGGTGCGTGAGGGTGGGTGCAAGTGGTTTTCAAGACCGCCACGGAAAGGATTCCAAGGTCCAAACGTGGGCCACTTCACAGTCCCGCAATGTCAATCCTTCCGGTTCCGGTGGACTGGATTGACTAAGGCACCTTCCCGTTTCCCCATGGCGAATTTTCCCGTTTTCCCAACTCCACTGTTGACGCGCTGTTCCTGAACAGGCCATCGCTCGCACTTCATCGCTCCAGTGATCCAAACACATGGCTTCGTTAGTCATAATAGCTGCCGAAGCTTTTGAATTCTGCCAGGACCAAAGTTGAGCGGGTTCTTCACGACGACAAGCCTGCAAGTGAGCTTTGCCTGATGACTGGGTACCCGCAAGCCCTGAGGGCTTTTCAATACATTCACTACTTAACCGGTGGATAATCTTGCGTTCCGGCAATGTTCCAACAATGAAATAAACAGTGAAAATAAGACAAATAAGAAAAAATAAGACAAATAAGAAAAAATAATTTAAAATAAACAACTTAAACGATGGAAAAACAGTAAACAAACTAATTTTGTAGCCTTTAAGGCTCCCGTATACCTTAGCTCGGTATAGGCGGTTAGCATGGGGAATTTCGGAACACTTTTTTGAGAAAACCAGTGCATGTTATGAAAAAATTCTTTTACAAGGCTCTTGAGTTTGCCCACAGGTAGTGCACAACCAAAGCACGATTTTTTCTAATGAGTAGTTAATTAGCAATATGCAAATGAAGTTTTCAACTATGAGAAATACGTTACCTACAAATATGTTCTTTGGTTGTGCACTAGCTGCTAACAAAAGAAAATTTTTGCATTAGATAGTTTTAAAATCTGACAAGCCGCTTTCGAAAAATCTTGTTCTGAATGTTTGACTATACTTGATTTGGTACATTGTGCTGCTACAGCAAACTGTGGTAACAAATCGTACTTTTCAGAAGCAAAACAAACGTAGAAACTTTGCCCGCAATTAGCTGTCTATTTATTTTCTTACTTTCTTACGCAAGTCTTTCGCAAAACAACAAAAACTACTAGTGCCATCTGTGAATTGTTNAAGTCTTTCGCAAAACAACAAAAACTACTAGTGCCATCTGTGAATTGTTCCTATCAATAAGCTAAGGTATACGGGAGCCTTAAGAGAGTACAAGGCTTTGTTTACCTTTCCGAAAAATCCGCCAGGAGTCGGCCAAAAGTGCTCCGGCCAAACATTTTCCAAGTACCATTGGAAGGATTTGCACTTCAAACGTTCTCTTAAGACTAATCGACTGCGAATTTGCTGCATATCTTTTACACTGTTTGATTCTAGATGAACCCAAAACAAACACAATACCCCAAAATTAGATTAATACAGCATAAAGTGTACACGTAAACAGAAAACGTGGGAGATTTTTGGGTAAAACATAGTGCTGAAAACGGTTCGACTCGACTCAACTCGACTCGTCAACCTTTCAAACCGAGTCGAGTCGAAGTCTTCGATATCGAGTCGATTCCACATCGACTCGACTCGGTTCGACTCAAGCCGAGCCGATATTTAGCCCTAATAAAATACTATCCTAAAGAAGCACACTTGACGCGTAAACAGTCTAAAACACTCTAAATGAACAACACGATCTATAAAATGAAACAAAACGACGAGAAGACGATAAAGAAGACTAAATATTGTAACACGAGACCTCATAGTGCTACCTGATCCCAAAAACGGTTAGAAAACACTGACTTAAAAGGTTCGAAAGTTAGAAATGCCGAAACCTCGAAGATTTATGGAACTTTACCGCAACACATTGATAATCAGGAAAGATAAACTGCAGAACACGACTCGTGACACTAAATTATACGTCTTAAATAAACAGCGCGCCTATGTCTAACCTTGTGACGTCATTATGTAAAAAACTATCCCTACAAACCGGGTTTCTTTTTTATTTCGCCTTCAAAACGTCTTCTACTTTACATCTGCGGTGGAAATTAATATTCCAGAAGGTAGGCTGAAGCACACGCCTCTACAAGTATATTCAGTTTTTATTATGCTAACAGACTGCCACGGACCCTTGTTAACCCTCGGTTTATGTTCTAAACTATCAAACCAGGCGGTCGTAAAAGAAAAAAATGCAAAAAAAATCTACATCCTGGTTGGGGAAAGCTAGCCTATCACTTAGCCCCACAAAAGCTCCCACAGAAGGTTCCTTTTCTTTCAAGGAAGAAGAAATAGACCAAGGGGATGAAGAGCAGTTGCAAACCCAAATATGCAAAATAAAACTGTAATTAAAAAACGGAATAAATTGTTACCAGGATTTAGCTTGAAGAAGAAGTTCTTCCAATCATCCATCCAAACGAGGGCCACACGGGCCAAATTAGCGCTCAAAGTATTGCCTACGCCTTTAGGGAACGTATAAGGCGAAGTTTTGCGGAAAACATGCCCCACGTGGGAACACGGCGAAATCTCCACGCGGCCGCCACATTGCCAGACACGTAACGACATCTCGAGGTTCTCCCCGCCCCAAATATCCATCGCTTCATCATAACTCCCGACATCGAAGAAGTATTGCCTGTGAATTGCAAACAACCCGCCTGCCATAGCCGGTGTCCTACCAAAAGAAACGTAAACAAAACCTTAAACACTCTAAAAACCTAAAAACCTTTGAACACATTACTTAATCATTAAAAAACACTAATAATTTAGATTTTTTAAACTTTTTCAAAATTTATTTTTAGATTTCTAAAGAAAATATCGAAGAAAATACGAATTTAATACAGGTTATACTATAAACAGAAAAGGCTCCTCGGGTTCTTCGGTGGCTTTCGCAAAACAATAACAAACATCCGTGACATCTGTGATTGTTTCGCAGCATTAAGCTAAGATATACGGGAGCCTTAAATACTCCGAGAATTACTAAATAATTAACAAAGAATAAAGATAATAATAAAGAGATAGTAATAAAGATAATTTTACTAGGAATTAACGCAGAAACTTGGAAACATTTTAATTTTTTTAAAGAAAATCGAATTTAATACGGGTTTACATATATAAATAGAAGTGGGGGAAACTTGTAAACTGAATAAAACCAGATAGGAATGGAATATAAAAAAAATGTTACCTAAAAGGTTGGGTCATGTTGGATTTCCGTTCCGTGAGCAGGGTTTCCCCTGCCCCAAACCAACGGAAGTGGAGATTCCAGTTAAAACCTCCACTATGGAGCTCAAAGGTCCGCAACAGAGCGAATGAGTCATCGCTGATGATATCGATGATGGGACAGACTACCACTGAATGATCTTGAGCAATACGATACAACAACGGTTCGAGCCATCCTTTTGAAAAGTAGGACGGAAAATTAGGGATACAGGTGACAAGAATGAGCGGTTAAGATCACACAAACCTTCAGTGGCTTCACAATGCGCATCCAAGAAGGTAAGTACATCGCCTGAGGCGCGGTCAGCACCCACAAGTCTAGCCTTGATAAGTCCCACACGCTCAGAAGACCTTAGGATAAGTACCGGAATTGGGAACTTGGCTACCTCTTCTTCCAATGGTTCCATCAAAAACTCTAGGCACATAACAAACACCAAGAAAATACATATTCAGGACCTTTTGTTTTATTTTTATTTTTTGAAAATTATTTTTGTGTTTTTTAAGGCCATGGTGGCCTGCAAGCAGTTGATATTTTTGTCAAAAGATGGCACTGATGTCATACCCCTACATCATGAGCATGCAGCAACTTTAAGCAAAAACTTAAACCAAAATTTAAAAGAAATTTAACGATATAATTCAGAAAATATCTTTAAAAAGTATCTTGGCAGGCTGCGTCAAAGATTTGGATACATGATTAATTTTAAAATTTTCTTAACTTCTTCAAGTTATGAAAATTTGAAAAAATGAAAAAAAATATTAAGAGAATAATTAGCATACTTCGAGTGCTGGCATCGTCGACGAGGATAATTTCTTTTAATAGCTGTCTGGGAGAACGGTTAATTACGGAATGCACCGTTCTGAGCAAAGTTGACCATGCTTCATTATGGAAAACGATAATAATACTGGTTGTAAGTAGGTTGTTCACGTCGTAATGCAAATCCAGGCAACTACAAAGTTTACAAAGCACACAAAGTTTACAAAGTGCTCGAAGTACACAAAGTTGTAATTATATGACAAAAAAACGTTTAGGAAGATTTACGAGCTTGTTCGTTTTTAATTACTATTATTTGCGGCACAGGATAAAAGATGAAAAAACTTACCCGCTTTTACGAATATCAGGTAGTTTGCGATCTAACGGGATTTTATCGCTGGCTAGTAAATTAAAGCTATTGATTTTGTACAATTGCTTGGAGCGAGAGAGTTCGTGAGGCAGAATTTGAACAGGTTCGCCCATATCGCCTTGTCCGGCTTGAGGAGCATAATAATTTGTGTTTAGTACCTCTATAATTCCAAGAAAGAGCGTTTAGGGGGTTGTTATATTGAGAAAGATTTTTAAAAATTTTTACCTTCAGTTAATTGATCATTATCAGAACCAGGCAATGCATTACCAACATATCTGCCCACAATAACCCGGATTCCGTTAGAATCTATATACTCATGTTGTTTTGCACCAGGCCTGAAAGATTAATTGCTGAATGTTAAGACCAATAACCAACCAATGTTAATTTTAAGTTTTTTAATTAATTTTAATTCACCCAGCTTATATTTTGTCGCTTTCAAGCAAGTTTCCACCCCAATCTAAATCTAAACGTCATTGCTTTAACTGGTATTTCATTTCAGATCTAATGCTTTTTTGAATTTTTTCTAATTGTTTTCGATTTTCAAGAAAAGAAATTCCAATTTGTGAGCAAAATTAGTAAAACAGATTAAAGTTTTATAATAAAAAAAAACTTCATTCGATTAAGAAGCAATGTTTAAGACATAATAAGTAATTTTATATTATTTTTTTAACGCCTGTATATCTATTTTTAGAATTACAGCGTTTATTTTGAATGTAATGGGCATTTGGCGTAAAGAGGCGGCGCTAACGGAGGGAGAGCGGAGCTAACCTAACCGGATTCAGCGGATGTATCCGTTTAAATTCCCCGCGCTTTGTTCAACAAGTGACGGGTTAGGCTACGCCTTACAGGGGGTCAATTGTCCCGCCCTGCCGGGCTAGTGTACGCCGAGCTTGTTGAACGTTCAGCGGCTACTCCCAACTAGCCTTTCCCCAGCTTTCAAGTAATCACATTTAATTTGAAAAATAACTTGTTTTATAGAAATTAAATACAGGTTTAGCTTACCGTTCGCCGTCCAGATCAGAGCTTCTTTTACCTTCACTTATGAACGTACGAATGCAAACATAAACCAGCAATCCAAGAAGCAAGGCATAAAAAATCTTGATAGCCTTTCTCACTGTAATTAGCGCCATAACACAATATTCCAGGTAACAACACAATTAAATCAGATCTTTATATTTTATATCACAGTTATTTTAGGAGCAGCCACACCAATACACAAGAAACATTTTCCCACGGTCAAAAGTCCTCAAAAAAGAGTAAATAAGACTGCTTACGCCATCTACAATTACCAATGAGAACTAAAAATCCGAAATAAATTAAAATGAGCGCCAAAATTTGCGTAGTAAGAACTTTAGACAAATCCAAAAGAAAATAAATGATAATCTCTTTTTTATTAGTCAATAATCTTGCCCGTGTATAATGCAGATAAATGGCTTAAGGAGTGTTTAGCGTCCGTTGCTGCGCAAACACAAAATGGTATTTTTAACCTGGAATTATCAATTTACAATGACGGATCAACAGATTACTCCGAAAACATTATCAACGCGTGGCGAGATACTTTACTTAGCAGTGAGGTCAAGTTCACGTACTCTAAAGATAGTGGACTGCCAAAAGGAGGTACTTTCAGTCCTGATTTCGCTAAAGAAGATTTGGATCAGTATTCAAATACAGTACCGTCAATACGCATTACTTTTTGATTGCAGTTGGTTATGCCAAGAATCAAGCTGTGAGACAAAGCCAAGGAGCCTACTTATGCTTCTTAGACAGCGTAAATCTTACGAGAGAAAGTTATCTTCACTTCAAAATGTTTTTCAAAACTTAGGATGACGTCATGCTGAAAGACCGGGTACTTCTACAACTAAACTCAGCTTTGGAAAACCCGAATTCGGTACGTCAAGACAAACAAAAACCCACGCTAAATCCTCTAGTCTATATAAAGTCGATATATTCTGTCCTTGGCAGATAATTGGATGTAGATTTATCCGAGATCCGGCAGATTCCACGCGCCGCTTCACAAATTGGGCCAATAATCTCCCGCATACTAAGCTAGATACCCAAATTTATACCTCCCACGGGCCTACAGTAATAATGCCAACTTGGTTTTGCTCCAGAGGAGTTTTCGACGCGTAAACATCCCTTATTTACCCAGAAAAGTCAATAACTAGTACTTTCCATAGCGTGGGTGGTTTCAGCGAAGCAGGCAAAGGTACCCCAGAGGATTTAATATTCTTCTACCAGCATCTGGATAAAGGCGGGAAAGTACATCGTGTAGATGAAACCTTACTGGTCTACCGCTACCATCCTTCCCAGGCAACATTCTCAATCCACGAGTACCAAAACACTTCAAAATTTGAAGACTTTAAAATTCTTATAAAACTTTCTATCTTACAGAAAAACAATAATGGACCTGCGACTCGCACGTTTACAACGTCTCATTCTCCCCAAATGGCCTTCTTTTACGATATGGAACGCTGGTAAACAAGGTCGTCAATTCTACCGAGCCCTAACTCCAGAAAATCAGTCCAAAGTCGTCGCATTTTGCGATGTAGACGCTAAAAAGATCGCCCAAGGCGTCTACATCTACGAAAACAGCGATACAATCACCAAACCCCGTGTTCCCATCATCCACTTCACTCAAGCAAATCCTCCGTTTATAATTTGCGTTAAAATGGTACGTATAAATCATCTCAATAATCCAAATCAATTCAAACATAATTAAAAAATGAAATTTCGACAAATTTATCAAAACAAGTTGTATTCTTGGGTATTTGTTTACCATTTATAGGACTTAACACAAGGTGGCTTCGAAGCCAACTTATCTTCCTTGAGGCTTACCGAGGGAGATGATTATATTATGTTTAGCTAACGATGTAAAAAACAAACACAAATACAAAAGTGGAACTAAATTTCGAATCAGTTCAAACTTATGCAATGGGGTAAAAACGTCCAAATAAAAAGAGAACCTTCACAAATTTGGAAAACCCAAATGATTAAGGGTAAATTAAACGCGTTTCTTTCAAATCCTTCCAAACATATTCTTTCGTCTTGCTCTCAGTGCCATCTTCCAGGTTCACCACGTACTCTTCGTCGTCCTCAAGCTCGAACTTCCCAGAACGTACGATCTTACTATCCCCTGCTACGATCTCCAACTTCACGTTCTTCGTCATTGGGCAAATATGATGCACTTGGGCAACCTTGTAGTCTGACATCACCGGTTCATAGGAGGCGCTGAGCTCCAACTCTTTAAACGCTATGATTTCGTTAAGACGCGGTTCGCTGATCAGCGGATACTGCTGGTAATCTTTGATCTCCCAAGGATTCTCCCTATCTTTCTCCTTCCCATTTACCTGAAGAGTTCTCTGTTCGACGCTCATCTGAACCGATGAAGACGAAGAAGCTTTAGACGCCCTTTTGAAAGAAGGTTTGGCTTCCTGAGCCGCTATTAGGGGTGCTAAAGGGGTTTGGACGGATGGCGTTGAGGCAGAATGAACTCGGTTGAATACCACCGGACTCTGCGTGAGAGCAAACAAGTTGCCCAGTCCAGGATTAGCAGCAGGTTGAGATTTGGCTGCAGGAGTGACTGAAAGCGGGATTGTGAGGAACTGGAATTGGGTTAAGACAGTTTCTGTTGTTCCTTCATCTGCTGGTAGTGGTAGTGCTTCATCCCATTGAGTATTAGCTTTAGCTTGGAGAGTTTCATCTTCCTCTGGCTTTGCGTTGACCTGATCGTGTACTTCGTCGTCAAAGCGAATCAAGGTGTTGGTTTTGGCGTCTGACGCGTAAGAACGCTTAGATAGAGGCGGTTTGTAGAAGGAATGTCCTTTAAAGGTGCCCATTTGAGGAAGGGGAATGACTTCTGGCTCGGGACAAGCATTGGCCGCTTTTCTGACTCGGCGCCGCGTGCGCTTTCTTTTTATAGTAGCTGAATCCTGTTCTAACTCGACAGGAAACGAACTTATGACGTCACTGCTATCCATAGTGGTATCATAACTCTCTGGGAGTTGTTCAGCCATGTTAGCTTCATCAGTGATGTTATTTGCATCTTGACGAACGCTTTCGCGGCTCTTTTTCTTCTTAGGCTTGAGCGGGATTTGTTCAGCTTCTGGTTCAGTCAGATTTGTTGCTTCAATGGCGGAATCGCTGGGTAAAGACTCGGTTCTACTCCTGGCTCTACTGCGGGTAATGCGGGGCTCATATTGGGAGATGGGTGGTGGGGATTCAAAAGATTCGGCTGGGATGTTCCGCTTCCTCGAACTTTTGACTTTGGGCACGGGATGATTTGGCACGTCTTCAGTGGCAGGAATGCAGGAATTGAGGGTTAAAATTTGCGGCTCTGCAGCTCTATTTGGAATAGCTTCCAGTTCTTTTGTAGTCGCATCCTGGTCAATTGATTCAGCTGTGTCCCGTTCTGCTAAGGCTATGTTCTGAGAATTTCTGTCCATTTCTCCATTTTGGAGAAGAGTGATTATTTGGATTCTAGAATGCAAATGTTGGGTATATTTTGAATTCATCTCTTGCTCAAGTTTGAGATGGATGCGGTTTCCATCCCAATTCATGTGAACGGCAAAGTCATGTAGAACCTTCACCCTAACAATGAAAATTTGGCTTTTGGTTTTTGAAGTTGGCATAGTCAATTTAAATTGGAGGAAAAAGACTAAAGAGAAAGAAAGTTACTTGAGCATGTCATCTTCTTTGAGAACATTGACAGGAAGGTTTTTGAAGAGGTATCGGTCTTCTAGAAATAAGCCGTATGTAGAGCCACGAGGTTCAGGATCATGAACTTGTTCAAGAAAGTGTTCGGCCAGACGGCGCCATAGATCTTCAATGCTTCCTGGATTGACATAGAACCATGATTGTTTCCAGAAACTACTAGTTACTTCGGAGAAGTCTATTTTTATGCGAAAATGATCGGGCTTGGACTGCATTGCTTTAAAAACGTGGGAGGAAAATCGTACACGTGAGAAGCCGCAAACACCAAACACACGTGACCTGTTCAGGAATGATTGTGGAAAGGAGGGGAATTAATTCAACGGTGCTGACACTGTCAGGAAGTTATGAAAGTTCCGCCATCTAGTAGTCATTGGGAAAATGGATTTTATACTTTCGTGTGGGTTTCGGTCCTTCGCAAACAAAATGTACATAGTACTTGACAATTAGTAACCAGAAATAAGAGCAAAATTAACTCAACAACTCAAGAAATTTAAGCTAAGTAATGTGAATTTTGTAATCTTTAACTAATCAAAAGAAATAAAGAGAAACGCATTTATTGTAAAGAAAACCCAAAATTATAATTGCGAAGCGATTCATGACGACATATCATCATCCGAGTCTCCGAAGTCATGGGATTCATCCGAGCCAAAGGATACAAAGGGGTCCTCATTACGTGAATATTCATCTTCCGTATCAGCCTCATTCGGTGTGCTCAGTGGACGATCATCGTCTTCATCCTCATCTTCCTCGGAATCTTTACCCAGCAATAGTAACCTCTTCTTTGGGAGCATCTGTAACAATCACCCGATTCCCCAAACCGTAGCGACCCGCCTCGCTCGGAAAGGTCAAGTTGAAACGCTTTGATGTCGTTTTTCGAATTCTGGAAGAGCCATGGTAGCAACACATCCTTCAATTTGGGACAAATCTTCAATAAGGTTTTGGCCGTTTCGAAATTGAATCCCACAGATGAACCAACATGCAAACTCTCCAGTCGTTTCCAATGCTTCTTGGCAAAATTCAGCAATTGGGGCTCTTGAAAGTGCAAACATTTCAGATGCAAATGCGTCAACGCTGGATGGTTATACAGATTCTCTTCTATTTCTTGAAAATTGTGGCAAACCTTTACCGTTAGATGCGTGATACCAGAACAACATACATCCTTCGTTTGCGGTGTCTTCTCTTCTTGCGTTTTAAATTTGATCTGACAACGTAGTCGCAAAACCTTGATGTTGGTAGCATTCAGGGCTACCAACTGATACAGCTCGACCGTTACACTAGCAAACAAATGTAAAACCTCCAAACTGGCTGGTAGTACACTAAGAAGAGGGTTCTTCTCCAAATCAATATTATTCAACAATAATTGCTTCAATCGTGTGAAATTATCAAAATATTTGACTAATACATTTGATTCAAGTTCCAGCTTCTCGAAAATGGTGCCACCAACCTCCAAACTACCCATGTCACTACTTGTCACGAAATCTGTCGAACATAGCGCAGTAACTGCTTTGACAGCCTCAATGTCTTTCGCCGTAAAATCCAAAGAAGTGAGTTGCAACTGACCAGAAAAACGCATCCTGCAAATGTCAGGTAATCCTTCAAACGTTTGAAATGTAGCTAAAGGCACGCGTTCCTCTGTCCCTTCCTTCTCGTTCTCTAACGATCTCTTGCTTTTTTCCCAGTCATCAAGCATAGCATCTTCATCTTTTTCCGCGTCTTCGTCTTCATTTTCTTCGTCTGAATCAGCGATCGTCGACGTAGAATCTTCTTCAAACACTCTTCTGGCGATAATGGAGACCAAACCAACATGAGGACCAGTTTCCGTGTATTGGATATCTGCCGCCAGGTTGTGCGTTGCTGGGAGCCATAAAATCGTTGGCGCTAGCGTCGGATGCGTTAAAGGTTTCCATTGATACAACCGTTTGATGACATCGCCGAGCAAATACCCGGTTCGGAAGATTTTCAAATTGGGACAATGGCGTAAAGCAAAGCTGAAGAACCCTGCACTGGTATCTTGATAGTCATTACAACGTAATTCCTTTTCTTCTGGAGAAATAAACGCCAGTTCTTCCAGCGTTTGACAAAATGGGTGCAAGTACTCTTTGCTAAAATACAGCTGGGCAACTACGTCACCAAGCTCGGAACGATCATGTAAAGGATTAGCTCTGGGATCTTTCAGCAAAAGCTGGCAAATGACTTCTGGTTTGAACGCACACCTGTAAAGGCGTAGGATTTTCAGCTGCGAGCATAAAGAGCCGAGCAAATTCAAACTTGGCAAAAACGCCCCAATAGCGTACAATGTAAGCGTGGTTAGCTTGGGAAGCTGTTGGAACGGCGTTAGGAACGTTTCGAAATGCTCTGGTCTGAAACTCGAGTTGTAAAAACAATTCCCGAAATTAAGAGCTAATTCAGTCAAATCAGGACACTTCTCCGCTATAGTTGAAAGGGCCTGCAGGAAAGTGTAGTCTGATGTCCAGGTTACTCGTGGAAGGCTTCAAGATAACCCAGAGGAATGATGACTCTCGGATTGTTTTTTCTGGTACCGAAAATCTGGGGTAGTCGTTGAAGAACTTGCTGAGGAATCGTGAGCGGACCGAATCACCAAAAGTACCAACGAGCTGGTTTAAGCGGTGGTTGACAAGCTGCTTGACGGCGGTGGAATTATGGGTGCCAAACATGGATAGGAAGGAGGAACAAGGAATCAAACTTTTGTTTTGTTCAATCAGGAAATCGGGACAGAGGGACAAATCACCACAGACGGACTTGAAACTCATCTCAAACGCCAGTTCTTCTAAGGATTTAATTTCCTGGATGGTATTTGGGCATTTCGTTGCCATATTTAGATGCTCTACGGTCGTCGAAATATAAAATCATGCAAAACTATAGTGACATCGGTCGACCTTCACGTTTTGTCCTTGCGCTCCGAAGCAGAATGTGTTCTGCAGTTTCAATTTTCGCTAAGTCACGTGTGCACGTTTTCTACAAATACTGAACCTGGCGCCGTCTGGAGTTGTTCACGGAATATACCTATTCATGTAAAAAAAAATCCACAATTAAACAATATTTTTGTGTTAAGTATAGTGACTAAATACGTTTGCATAATTCATTTTTTTTCAGAATTATCTCCATTCAGCAAAAATAACTATACGACTTTCTTAGTTTATCTATTTAACTAATTCAAATTTTTTTTTATATTATTACACATTTCCCTGCCCGTCAGACAATTTTGGAAAACTCGGCTTGCACCAAAAGTCGTTTATATAGCGCTACAACAATGAAATCCATTGCATATTGACTGTTTTTACAAGATGGCTCGAGTTCGGTCGCCAGCCCGCTTTTCATAGTGCCTGCAGGTTGCGACCTTGCCTTCCCTAGGTTCGCGCTAACGTTAGTTCCTCTTTGACATGACCTCGACTCTGCAAGCCTAAACTACCAAGAACCCCCACCATCTTTCTCCCAAACATGTAAGAATGATTCATACAAAGAGACTACAATCAACTAAGGCTAAGTACAATATGACACTCGCAACAATACAAGTAACATGTCACGGAAAATGATTATGAAATACTCACGGAGGAATCAATGGGCTTACAACTTGGCTGGAATGGTTTACACAAATTTTAGTAGAACGTGAAAACGTGCCTGCTAAATGTACGCAGCTTACAAAAGGCTAAACGACGCCGGAGGAAATTTTCCCCCATTTCCCCCAACATGTGACGCCACCTGGTGGTAAAGAAAGCGAATATGAAGCTAGGAATTTGCAGGATTATTAGGATTAGGGTGCGTGTCTTGACACCTTTTCGGATGACATCCATAAGTTGTCTGCTTTGGGCATTTAGGTGCTCCTTTTGATGCCTTCTCGGAGCGAGTCTCCTAACCTAACCTAACCTAGCCTAACCTAGCCAAGCCTAGCCTAA